>VZTU01034993.1:147196-196688 GCA_013400835.1 Zapornia atra
CTTCCCTTCCCTTCCCTTCCCTTCCCTTCCCTTCCCTCTCTTTCACCTGTCACAGATTGCTCCTCAGGTATTGGGTGTGGGGATTTTAACCTTATGCATGACTCTCGCTCAAGGCCAGCATGTGTTTGAAAATCTGCTTAAATCCCATTTTGAAGACCTCAGTCATACTCCAGTCTTAAATTCCTCAAGCTCAGGAGCCTGCTATTTGCAGTTTGTGCTTTCTGACTGGGTGACATGTCAAGCCATAAAATACGTTTAAACGAATTCCCTGATCCACACCGTGTTTGTAGGCATATTTGCGGGATTGTCTGTTCCTGTTACCAGAACTGCATTCCTGTTGGTGTTCACCAGCCGTGCACAGGCAGCATGGTCCTATTGTTACCCTGGATCAGTGTGAGTTTATGACAACTGCCTGCCCTGCCCTTTCTTGGCATGCTTTATTTTCTCACAGTCCAGCACGGTTCTGGTGGGTGAGAGCAGTGTGGTGGGGCCTGGACACTGGCTCTTGGGGAGAGAGCTGGGCTGACTGTGTTCTGACAGAGTGATCATAGTCACATTTTTTTAAAGTTATGGAACAATCCTACCCCTCCCCCACGCTTTATGCTGTAAGTGTATTTTTGAAAATGAAACTTGTGTACTAGTGACTCTTCAAAGTGGCTGTTGTTACAAATTCAGGGGCACACAGTAATTTGCATGTTAAATGGTCTCCGATGAAGGTCCAGTTAGCATCAAAATGTTGTGAGCAGCGCTGCATATCTTAAACTGTTGGTCGATTGACTGGAAAGCTCCAGGTCATGAGCACAGGATAAATGCAGAGTTTATAAGAATTTCTTATGATCTGTTTAATCTCTCCTTAAAAAGCATGTCTGGTATGTGTAGCCTGTGTACATTCTACTTTTAGCCATAGTTTTCTGCTCCAAGTTAGTAGTCTCTGAAAGTCTATTTTTCTTTCTGCTTCTGTCTTTTCCCTTTTCTGAGTGCTCACTCCAGTAATTATAATTTTCTTGCAACTTGTGTAGTTTCACAGTTTAAAGATTAGTGAATTACATTACATCACAGCCTTACCTCTTTCATTGGAACTACAAATTACAAATCAGCAGGATATGTCTGCTATTCCTCTGCAAGCACCTCATGAATAGTCAAAGTCCTGCTGTGAGAGCATCCAGGGTGACCGGAGAGAGATATCTCCTCTTCAATTTATTTGTAAAGAACCAGGTCCTATAATGTAAGGTTTGCACTCCACCCCAGAAAGCAGTCACTAATGAGGAGAATATGTTAATAAAATACTTTGCTATACATCTTCGTATCAAAGTTTCATAAAAGGGTTTATTTCACCAGGAAGCCCCCCCCTCTTTTTTTTTTTCAGCGAAGCAGGCTGCAAAGCACTTGCCAAACCACTCATCCACTGCTAACAGGAATGAGCATGGAGTTAAATCAAAGAAACAGATGTGGCTGGGTAAAGCAGGTTTCCTTTTATATGTGAAAAAATAGGAGCATGTACATCTGTTTTGTAATTTGCCAATAGTGCTTTCTTTGGCTCAGTGGCAAGCGGCAGTCAGACAAACACTCCTCATACAGTATTTGTAGTCCATGCCGTCAATCCAGTGCAAGGCTTGGTTCCTTAGAGCCCACTTGCATATCTGAACATCCAAGCTCCAGACTTTGTCCAGTACTAGCATGTTTGAAGGTCAACAGCATCCTTTCTGGCTTGCTTGGTTTATGCAAGAGAGTTTCCAACTGCTCCAGAAAATATTAATCTGCGTAACTGTACAGAGAAGAGGTGCCAACATACCTCAGGCAAGATTTAAAAGGGCAAAGGACTCAGCCATACCTGTTTCTGCTGTCTCTGTTCCCCTTTTCCTGAAAACACTCTGCAGCTGGGAGTTTTGAAATAACAACAATAAAAATTTGGGATTGTTAAAATTGGATGTACATCAAGGGAAACCCATCTGACCCGTATTTTTATATGATGGCTGTCCTACTAAGATGTACAGCCCCCATTTTTGTTGGGTTTAATTCAGAATTGGCTGTATTGGCTGCTCCTTATGGAACCACAGAGCCTGCCTGTTGAATTCTTCTAAACCCTCCAAAACAAAGACACAGTAAATCACTTTTTCTTTTTTCTGAGTATAAATCCAGCTGTTTTCTGCAGCACTGCTTTCTAAAAGGCTCATTTTCTACTAAAAAGAAAGAACAATGGACTAATTTTGTTGATATAAGTCTTAAAAGAGCCCTTTTCTATTCTTCACTAATAACAATGCAAACATGCCTCCCCCAAAAATCCTTGAAGTCCATTCTCACCTAGTCTTTGAACTAGGAGTTTTAGGGAAAAGTTCCTGAGTTTGTTCTTGGTTTGCAGCCAACAAAGCTAATTCTCTACCCCAAATTCATTGTTTGAGACAGGATGTCAAAATTGTACTAGCTTACCTTTTCATAGATCCTGTCAGAAACAGTAAATGCAGAAGGGTAAGGTAAATATTTCCTGGACACCACATGGAGTGCATGCTAGTTATGACACAGCTCTGCAACACTGTATTTCTTGTACTATGAAGTTTTGAGGAATGATCATCATCATCTAAATGGAGGTGTCCTCTTCTTCAGGGTAACTGATAGACCATTTGTAATGTGTAAGGATATTTTAGATGAGTTGCTAACTCATCTAAAATCAGTTCAGATCAACTTTTTGTAGGTGGTACAAAACAGAATGAAAGATAGTGTTAAAAAAGCCCCAGACCACTTATCTCCATCTGTCATTGGCCTGCAGCTAAGAACCAATTTGACTTCTCACTTCAGAAGCTATAAAATATAAGATGCCCTCAGAATATTAATTTTAATGCTTTAGTAATTTAGTTTTGGACTTTGGGTCCCTCCATGGAGCTGCTGAATTCTTGTCTTTACATATTTTCAATATAATCCAAACTCTCTTACACAACATAAAAAATTCTCAGAACAGTAGCCCTATTCAGAACAAAGTGATTGTTTTCAAGGTCTGCATGCATACTTTAAATTGTTAAATATACTTAGAATTTTCCAATCCAACAGGCATGGGAGTGTTCCTCCTTGTCCTGCCTGTTAAATTTAGTTAGATGTTCTGAAAAGGGGAGCAGATTGTTCACCACTGGCAGGTAAAATCAGGAAATAAAAATATTGACTCAAGACCTTTGCAGGACAATTAAACAGCTAATGAAAGGACTTAAGTTCCTGAAACCACAGTGAACAGGAAAGAAGGATGATGTGACTCAGTTTGGCACTCCTCTGGGTCCTGCTTCTGACACTGACGTGCTATGGCTGTGGAGATTATAAAGGTATGCTGGCAAAGCACCATGAGTAGCAAGCAAATGCTTCCTGAAGTATCTCTCAACAAAACCAGACTTTTTATTCCCTATTTCTATTCTTCTGGATGGGATATTAACATTGTTTTCTTTTGGGCAACTGGTGGCAGTGAAGCTGTGGCAAAGGAGCTGGATTCCAAACGATGCAGGCGAAGCCCAGTCCTCCTGCACAGCTCCTTCCCCGACTGCCAACCAACACTTCCAAGGCAAATGTGGGAAGAAGTCTAGATACCAAGAGCAGAACTAGTCTCTCACAAGGGACTCCTGGAAAAGCAACAGCTCCTCACTGACATAGTTTTCCCAAACCATCCAGAATAAGCAAGCATGCTGCTGAAATGCTGGTATGTCCCACAGGCTGTGACTGGGAGTGTGAGAAGCAGTCACAGTGTCTCTTCTGGGCTTCTCTGAGCCCCAGCCCACATGTCCCTGCTAGCAGGAGGGTATTACAAGGTGGAAGGGTCTTCTATCCCAGTTGTGAAAATATTGAGCAGCTTGGCTCACTCTGGCCCCAGGCATGTTGTTACTAACTCCTCAAGTCATGTGTCAGTCCTAGTATCTCAGGATTTTCTGATGGATATGTTGAGCTTCAAAAGCCTAAAGATAATAATATACAACCACAGCATGACACGGGGTTTCATTTAGCTGAAAATTGTTGCATTTGTTGAACTCATCTGGCTCAGTCCAGCTGAAATCCAGAATCTCAGTAAATACGGGTGGGTTTAGGCTTCATTGGAGCAGGCTGAATTTGAAGCATCCATGTATGTGTAAGTAGAGTTATAGGGAGAGAGGAAAGGTAAATATGAGTGAAGGATGGTGAAAATACATGTTCTTAAGTCCAAAATGTAGCTACGTTTTCTCATAGGACAAAACCACCCATTTTTATTTATTCTTTCTGTCACATTGGTGAGAGATACAGATGCTACAGGGTACACTCATTGCTGCAGACAATTAGGAGGAACATGAGAACTTCAAGGCAACTTAATTTATATCCAAAGAGTCTGTATTTCTGTTTTTTCCTGGGGGTACCAGATACAGGGCCATGAGCTTCTGGGTTCCAGGGTTCTGTACCACGCACTGATTTTTCCAAATTAATTAATCTCCATTGTTGAGAAACTTTTGGTTTGGGAGAACTAGAGGAAGATATAATCAAATGAGGGCCATCTAACATCTATATTGCAATAACTGCCAAGACAGCGGTGGCACCACCTGCCTGAAGAACAGCAAATACAGAACAGCAAATAGACATGCCTTAAAGAAAGCTGAGTGCTGAGTGGGAGGAGAAGTGGTTTGGTTAATCCCATGAGTGGAACTGCCAGAGCTTGCCTTGTTCAGCAAAGGCTAATGGGGTATATGTCTGTCTTTGTAAATATATATGGAGGATAAACATCAGGAAGGGGAAAGAGCTGGTTAAGCTAAATGACAATATTGGCTGAGGAAGAAATGGTTATAAACTGGTCATGAATAAATTGAAACTGGAAGCCAGAAATTATTTTCTCACCATCAGAGTGAGGAGAAGTAGCCACTAACTATTTCTTACAAAATAGAGCCAGCAGAAGGGAATCTATGACGTAACAGCCTGTGGTAGCAGATGCTGGGGTTGATGTGTTCCTAAGTGACAAGGAGCAATCACTGTAAAAAGCCTATTATCTCAGATGAGGACTGGTCTTTCCCCCTGCCATTTGCTGTGAATGTTAATGCCATACTTACCAGGGTTATCTTCTTGGACTAAAGCCCCAACTCCCTCCTGCTTCCGTCACCAAGCGTTGCTGACTCTGCCTTGCAGCACGGTGCAGGGCTGCCCTACACAGAGTGGCTGAACACATGAGGGTGTTAAGACTCTTTTCTGTCAGAAACTGAATGTTCAGTGTTTTTTGGGGTCAAGGAACCCAAAGGTGGTTACACCCACTACACTCTGGATAGTTACATGTTTGCCCAGAACTGTGCTAGTACTCTTGTCATGAAAGGCATGGGAGTTTAGTGACCCGGCAGAAGGTTGAACCTAATGTGACATAATTTGCTGGGTTTTCTGGCTTTCCATCTGCAGGGGAACCTTAGTGGGCTGGTGAGACTTGTCAGTCATGTCTAATGGACAGAGCAATGCCTTACATATTGCACTTACAGCAGGGCTTCCCTTACTTTTGTTGCTTGAACTTTCCTTTCTAAATTGGAATGGCTTAGCTGGTTGTTTCCTATCAATACAGGACAAGCACCCTGATCAGTAGTATTTATTTGACAAAGGATTCATTTGATAGAAGGATCGTACTAGTAATTTCATGTTGGACATATTTAGAGCAGGGACTTGTTGCAACTGCTAGCCCTTGGCAAGGCAGTTTTCAGAGGGCTCCCTCTGGATCAAGAACACTGACAGTAAATGATTAACACAAGCGTTTAGGACCAGGAGAACACGTATATTTGCATACAGAAAAGAGCTTGCTAAGGGTGCCTTTGAGCAAGGACAGTCTTTCTTACCGCCAGGACATCTCAAGTGTTTTTTCCAATCCCCACTTTCTGTCTCCAGGCATTGCAGGGGGCTGTAAAGCTCCCTGTCCTGGACTATTTATTTTGTCCTACTATTAATCTTCATGTTGTGCATGTAAGGAAACATGCTGGTGACTGCCCTACGTCTGGAAACACAAAGTCTGATCACATTTGTAAATTGTCCTTGTTACTGTGCAACTGCCAGCTGCAGATATATTCATTGCTTTTTTTTAATTAATCAGCATGGCAAGGAGAGTGGAAGAGGCCCAAAGTAACAGATCAATGTTTATTTGTACTGCCATCTGAGATTGCCTTAAAATGTTTTTGGATATTATTTCATGAAATAGAGGAACTGGGAGTCTTTGCATCCTTAATTTCAATTTTTTTTCCACGGGTGCAAGTTTTATGTAATCTGGCAGAAAAACAATTTTTATTGTTGCAAATTACTTCACTGATGACCCATGTGTAGCTGTGATTTTGTGTTGCTATCTGTTTTCTGCTAGAAAGTAAAAGAGTCAATTTTAATTTGGTTGGGATTGTATTTTTTCTGAGATTACTGGAGAGAAATAAAAATACCATGCTTTATCCATAATGACATGTAATATCTTTTACAAGGGGAAGAATGAATAGCTCGACTGCTAATAATGAAAGAAAAGACAAAGATGCCTTTAGAAAAATGTTTGAACTTACTCTAGTATTAAGTAGAGACTTTACAGTAGCTTCATATTTTTTCCCTAGAAGAGAATCTTCATGCATCATTCATAGCAGGCATGAATTTCTACTCAGTACGCTGCTTCTTCACGTATTACTTTCATTCTTTATCAAAGTCATAGATGACTCAATTCATTCATACAGTTCAGGAAAAAACACAGAACCACTCTTTTGTACTGCAAATAAAAGAGAAAAATAACTTTCAGTGCTGAAGAAATAGTTTGCAATGGTAAGCAGGTCTACTGAGCTGGATGAGAGTGGTATAATAAAGTAGTTTTATCAGATTCATATCCCGAACAAAGCTTTTCTGCAACATTTTCTTTAAAGCAGAAATTTCCTTTCAGCATAGGTACATGTATGTGATATACTTAACCACATGGGGTCACTTACAAAACAGCCTGGGTCTCATGCTGTTTTCCATATCCTATACTCTTTTTTTTTGATCATTTTCTGGCTCATCCACCTGTCCCTGAGAGTTTGACAATGTAAAAATCTGATCTTTGAAACCTGTTCCTGTCTGAATCAGAACTGATGGGCAGAAGTCATATAAAAAACTAGCCACGTGACAAATAAGTGAAAGAATTGGTTTGGTAGAGCTGCCAAAAAGTAGGCCATAAGCAAAGTACCTGATTTAGCACCCAGAACTAGGTTGGAGCAATGAATGCCTCACACCAGCCACCTGCCAGAGGTGCTAGACTGTTTCCCTATGGGGGCAGGCACAATGCCCAGGTCACCCATGTCTTGTAGGCTGTCTGACTTCTGCTACAGTTGCCCACATCTTTATGGTCTCTTTTTTTAATTTGACCTTTCAGATCTAGTTGAGCCCCATCAGGTTTTTGGCAAGTGTTCCTAACTTACTAAACCTAGGACAGGAAGTCCTAACCAGTGTTTACTCAAACAAAATCGGCACTAAGGTCAAAGAATGAGTAAGAAAATAATGTTTTCAAAAATTAAGCTAGCAAAAAAAAATCTGCATCCATCGCAGTGCCTTTGAACAAGTTGGTTTCAATCATGTATAGCCTTTAGCTTTGCCTGAGCTTTTGTAAAGTTTCTTCCTTTGGCTTATAGCACCATAATCAGGAGAGACTATGAGACCCACCTCTTGTTCATGAACAGTTAGCAAATCATATTACTTTGTCATATGATGCTGCAAAGAAAATGTGCTTTCGTGATAGAGAGGTTCTGTAGTAGAGATTAATTCAGTCCTCTGCAATTACTGATCTGAAAGCAAGCTGTTTTGGCAGATAACACTGAGGTCATTTTCCTGATCTCTTTTTGACCCAGTGTAGTGGTATTTAACCAAAAAAAAAAAAGAAAGAAGAAAAAAGTCAAGTAAGTTACCATAATAATGATGGTTTCTCATCCTTGCCTCCAAGAATTAGAGGTTTTGGAGCTTCTGTTTTCTTTGATCTTACCTTCATAAAGAAAAAAATATTCAACCCTAAACGAAAACATGGCCTGATCCAAGAAGTGCCAAGCACAGCAAAATAAATGTTTTACTTTCTTCTGCCTTTTCCTCCAATAACAGCACCCCATTCAAAGGGGTGATTTGCCATTGGTTATACCTCAGAGCGTTATTCAACTATGAAAGGAATCTCAGTATTTTAAAATGCATGAAAATTTTCCATTGAAATAACCTTTATGGGCACTTATCAACTTTTCTGTTTGTTTTAATTCAGGCAGCCCTGTACAGCTCAATTCACCTGATAATAACAGAACAAAAGGGTCAGAGAATAAGTAAGTAGACATGAAAAATTCCTAAAGCCAGGATCTAGTGAACAAAACAAATACTTCTTTGAGACATGGATGTTCAATATTTGCAAAAAACATAAGCCAACATCTGATATTGTACACTGATGCATGTCCACTGCACTATTCCAATGTTGTACCCTACCTTACTTCAGACTTAATTTTGCTATGGTAAAATAACCTTTGAATTTTTATATGTTTGGCAAAATTTCTTATACAGTTTTCCATGAGGCCTCAAGCTAAACAACCTGTCAATTAGCAGCTATAAAATATGTGCAGCAAACCTCTGTATTAGTGCCACATGTGTTTAAAGATAGTGCCTCCTAAAGCTGTTGTTCCCACAAGAGTAAGAAGAGTTTTGCATGTAAAGACCTAGCAAATTAGACTTTGCACCGTGCTGCAACATCCTTTTAAATAAGCTAATGAAGGCATGTTAAACAACCTTTTTGCACAATACATAAAGAGGGGATTAATAACAATGTAAAATGGGCTATTTGACTATAGCATTTTGGTTTATATGGAATGAAGTGAAGCTAACAAAGAAAACATCTCTGGCTTCATAATTTCTCAGAACATAGGGTAAAACTGCATTGCAGGTTTAAATGAAAAGAGAATTTTCTGGAGGATGGTTGAGTTTTGGCTGCTGGAGGGAGCCAAAGAAACAACTGCAGAAGCTGCTTTTTAGGTAGATGAGCAGTGTAGAAAAAAAAAATCTGGAAACAAAGACCTGTAGGTTGTTTGCATATTGCTCTAAAATAAAATCTTGTCATCAGTTAATTTTATTCCAGTTGCAGCTGGAAACGGATCATGGCCTCCTGTAGATGGCAGAACTTCAGCATAGCGTCTAACAGCACAGGAAATGGAACCAGCATTTTGCAAGGTGACTAACTCTCCCTATTTTAAGATCAAATGAATGCTCCTCTGGAAATGAAAGATCCTCTGGAGATATCTATATTTCTGCTCTGATCATCAGTAAAACGTTCTGGTGTAATTTTTTTCTTAGCCATTCATATAACTCCAGGCACAACCATGTTCTGGTAGTCATTTAAGCTTAAAAAAGGTAGGATAGTTCCTGTATATAAAAGTGAGGTGATGATCAGGCTGTCTGTCACCTCACTGCAATAGCCCAGAGATATGAGACTTTGCAGCAACACCACAACAGTCTGTACAAGAGCAGAGGAAGCCAAGACCAGCACATACGTTCTCTCTAAAACCTATACGCTCCACCTGCATCTGTCCTGAGCTGTTCCACGAGGACCTCGGGGCATCTTGGGCTGTAGTAGGCAGACTCTGGGGCTTGCTGTGGAGTATCCCTCTGCTGAGGCTCACTTGGAGCCAGAAGCATCCATATGACCCCCCAAAACAGGTTAAAGCTGAAATACTGATTTTCCTGCTCATGTCATCTGGTAACACTTAAGCTCTGTTTTCTAAGCACATTTTCTGGCTATCATAACATATGCTGTTGCTTGCAATTTTGTTTGGAGCGTGCTTCTCCTTATCCAACGCAGTGGGAAGATATGTTAATTCAGCATAAGAATCATGCTCCCTCCTGCCCTGCACCAATAGCCTTCCTGTAACCAACATGTAGCTTCTTTCCATGGCTCTTCAGTCACCACAGTGTTTGAACATGCTGAACAAGTAATATTTTATACTGAAATGAGGTTCATTCATGATCATAGCTAGATCAAAAGCACCAGCAAGACCCATTTCTCTTCTGATGTCTGTTCCTGTGAACGTGCATATCCTCAGATTTATCCCATTTTAAATGAAGTGGGGTCAAATAAAAGGGCAATGTGTCCTGGAAACCGCTTGCCAGATTCTGTGGTAAGGGGACAGAGCAGCTAAGAATCAATTTGAAAGTTTGGTCCAAACTCAGAAAAAAACAGGAACAGAAGTGGAGGAAGGGCCCATTGTCCTCTTTTTGAAAGTGGCCAGCATGCAGGGACCAGGGAAATATAGAAAACGCAAACTACAGAAAAAACAAACCTTCTTCAGCATCAGTCTCTTCCTTAGTTTGCACAACATTTCTTTAAAGAATGCTTTGGAGTTACGTTTTTTTCCCTCTCATTGCTGTTAGCAGTAAGATCCCAAAGCATTAGATCTTTTAAGGAAGAAGGGTGCTAGGCAAACAGGGCAGACCGGTCCCCTTCTATATGCCATTTTGTAAACTCATGTTAGGTGAGTGACCATAGATTTTGGAGGTAAAATTTTCCCCCACTCCATAATGCCTTAGCTGAGGCAGAGGCATGCACTTGCTGGAAGTCTTTTAGCAATTATATCAGCCACTCGAAGCAACAGCATGAAATCTTTATTCAGAGGACTTAACTGAAAGCATCTCTAATGACTTGAGCAGGTCTTGGCCATAGATCAGACAGGACAGCTAGGAGACAAAGCTGAAGACTTTAAATTAATAAATTTCTTATTTGGTTCAGCTCTCTGCATTGCAGTTAAGAAAAAAAAAATTAAAACAGGGAAAGGTTTTGTTACTCTGAGAATCTCTTTCTCCCAGTTCACTAAAATGTACAGCTTCAAACCGTACAGGGCACTGAAACATTCTTGGGCAAAAGCAAATGAAAATCTTTCCATATTAGAGGGTGATTTGGTTTGTGTATAGCCAAGTTAGGGAGTCACTGTTGTTTTATTTGAACAGGGAAAAAAAATCTAGTACCTTTAAATGGAAGCAGGCAAATGCATTTGCTTGATACTTCTGATTGATGGAGCAATGGAACCAGCAGCCAGTGTTGTGTTTTCTGATTTTTTTCTCAACTGGCTTCCACAGTAGCAGCTGATTTCTTACTAGTGACAGTTTTACACTCAGTTCACACTAGCTTAACACAGGCAAAGCTGTTTGCTAGACTGGGAAAATCAGCCCCTTAATATGTCCTACAAACCATTGTTTCTTTTACAAGGACAATTGCCAGAAATACATCTGCCCTGAAACCTCATAAAATGCTTATTTTGACACCATCAAGAAAGTAAGTGTTTGACAGCTGTATATTTTCTCAAAATGTAGTTACAGTAGACCTAAAGTCTAAAGGTTTTTCAGGCTTTGGTAAAAGGGAAGAAATACAAAGCTAGGGAGCACAGTGGGAAGGAGAGAGACTGCTTAAATTTTGCCTGGGTTTTACCTTTCTTTTGTAGAGCCAAAAAGTCTCCAAAATGTATTACCTTTGTAAATTGCTAACATTTTTATACAGTATCATACTGAAGTTTATATATTATTGCAGAAGGAGCTACATTGATGAGAAGAAAAGGTGGAGAAAAAGGTCTCATAATTTCAGCTGGCATTCTGCTGACATACATCTCAAATCAAGAATATGTAGAAACATAGAAATAAATGCATATATATACAAATATATTGTAATCATTAGCTACTCTGTCCTTATGTAACCAGTGATTTGCATGCAAAGAGAATGCAAAAACACTGATACATCTCCATAATGCCACATTTACATCCATTTTGAGCTGTGAAAAGCATTCAAGGATCAAGTTTATAACTTGTTTGGGGTTCACAAGTTAAAATTGAATTTTTTCTCAAATACTAGAATTACAAAGTCCATTGAGGAAATAGGATCAAAATGTATGAGCTTGTTATTATCTCTACCAGTGATGACAAATATCCTGTAATGAGAACTTTGACTGACAATTCTTTCAATAATACATGAGGCAGAATAACATAACAATTGCTCGTTCCTGAACATATTGGATTTGCATTATTAACAGTAATAAAATTGTTTTTATCTGCAAGAGTAAGTTGGGCTCAATGAAAGCAAACATGTATTTGAAACAGTATTTTTCCTCTAGTGCATATGTGTTCAGATAGGGTCACAATCAGAAGGGCCGATGCACTTAGATTAGTGTGACTCTGGTATAAATCAAACTGGAATTAGAGCCAGAAAATCAACATGTTGAGGCCAAGTCCAACGTCCCATCCAAAGAAGAGCAGCAAAACTACTGAAGGGTCTGGAGCACAAGTCTTATGAGGAGTGGCTGAGGGAACTGGAGTTGTTTAGCCCAGGGAAAAAGAGGCTGAGGGGAGTTACTCTCTACAACTACCTGCAAGGAGAGTGTAGCCAGGTGGGTGTTGGTCTCTTCTCCCAAGTAACTGATGCCTCGAAAATCCAGAATCATGGCTTTCAAAACTCGCAAATTCTCCTTATATTAAAGCTATATTAATTAATTGTCTCTTAAGCTACATCACTGAATCATTAGAAGCAATGACAAGAGGAAATGACCTCAAGTTGTGCCATGGAAGGTTTATATTGGATATTAGGAAAAAATTCTTCATCGAAAGGGTTGGCAAACACTGTAACTCCACCCGTTGAAATGGTGGAGTTACCATCCCTGGAGGTATTTAAAAGACGGGTAGATGTGGTGCTTAGGGACATGATTTGGTGGCAGACTTGGCAGTGCTAGGTTAACAATTGTACTCAATGATCTTAAAGGTCTTTTCCAACATAAATGATTCTATGACTCTATGATTTTATTAAAGAATATTTTGCATGGTTATTTTTCTTACTATACTTGCACTTCAAGGACTAAATTATGGATCATCAAGTGACAAAATAGCCTTAGCTATGTTTATACATGTGTTTCATATGGGTATTTACAACTGCAAAGAAATGGGTGAGACCTGCATGTGCATGTGTAGATGGGTTAAACATATGAAACATTTTAGGATATTTGTGAATGTGGGCAAATTACTTTTAAAATCACTTGAAGAAGAGGGCTGGAAACTCTTTCATTAACATATCACAGGACATTGTGGGAGTTCTGAAAATTAGAAAAAAAATCAATGATATGTCCTTATGCAAGACGGGCAATGCATATCACCCATGTAAGTAGAAAATAGATAACGTGGTATTTGCCCTTGGCAGAGGTATAGAAAGGCTGTTACAGAAAAATGTAAATAAAATTTTAAAGGGCCACAGCATGGATAATTAATCTCCATGATTTTTCTTTTGAGATAAAGTTTTTTATGAGGGGATTACAAGTTTGATTGAAACCTGATTAACTTAGGTGATCATCTCACTACTGGAATAATTCGTGTTCTCTTATCTCATTCCAGGTTTGAGGGAAAGTTTGGCTTACAGTTTAGGCTATATCAGAGTACCTCACAAGTGGAAGTAGAAAGTGTGAAGCAGTTATAGCAGCTTATCCATATTCAGTCACAGTCAGTCACATGCATCTAACTGGAGACTCCTGTAAGAGGTTCAATTTCACCACAAATGATATTCTTTCCAAAAGCTTAGCAATGTGTAAAATGAATAATATTGTTCAAAAAGGAATTGAAAAAGGGGCATTTGTTTCCTTACAGGTTTGCATCTTGTGAGCTCCCGAGAACAATGTGTATTTTACTACTGCCAAACCATGCAAAGGCAGATGGCTGGGAGTGAAGGTCAGAGCAGCACGAGGAGGATGGCCAGATGGATGGCAGCGGTACCCATTGCTGTAGCAGTAACGGCACAGAGCTCCCTGCTGCGCGTCACTCGACGGAGCTGCCCTTTTAATACCATCTCCATTCCTTTCTCAGGTAAATGACTGCAGGGCAGTGAGTCCACAACTACCTCCAGTGTCTTCTGCCAAACAACCTGCTGCAGCCACGTGGATGACTGGCCGGTGTTATTCTTGACAGGTGCTAACGTGTTTCTTGCTCTGCAGGGGTATGTCTGGAGACTGGTTTAGCGAGCGTAGCAGCACACAGTGGTATTTGGAAAACACAATGTTCTTCAGTGTTGCTTGACTGCATCCCAAGGCTACAGGGATTTGATATGAAGACACCTGTTCCAACCTCATTCTGTAGCAGACTGTGCTCCTAGAAAGTAGCTCAGAGCACACCTGCTATCGGTAAATGTCTCAAATGTTAGAGGAGATGGCATCATAGTGGCAACCTCAGTGTTACAGGAATCTCCGTGGGAACTTATGGTAGCAGGAAAATCCTGACAGTGTGCATAACAGCTGGAGAGAGGGGAGAAAATAACTTGCATCTACTGTTACAGCAGTATCTCTGCACAATGCCTTTGCAGCTTGCTGTGAGCATGTCACAAGCTGTGTGCTTCTCTGTGTGTGTTCTCCTGCAAGGCAGCGGTAGCTTTGCAGGACGTTGTCGCCTGTGCATGACATGCTGCTACTGCACGCCTTATGCTGTTTTCCAGTCGGGAACAGACTGATGTCATGTTATGGGAAAACTCTGGTCTCTGTGGTTTGTGCCTGCAAGTGCACAGCTGGCTGGAGTGCCTGCTGCAGAAGTTTGTCTGCAAGACATATAATGAGTGCCTCCGTACCCAGCATACCATGGAAGAAATGACCCAAGAAAGGGCAAAAGTCCCCAGGAGTGTTGTATCTAGAGGCTACCCCACAAGAACAAATTCAGGAGTGTACCTTAATTCCTCCCTCTTTCCCCATGAGTGTACCTACTGTGCACCCTTTGATGTGTCAGGGAGAGCACCTCGTGGGCCATGGGTGGATGTTTGCTGGGACTGGAGGGTGAAGGTGGTACTTCAATGCAGGGGAAGGGAAGTGTACAAAAAGTGTACAAAAGGAAGGAGTGGAGAGCAGGAGATAAAATCGAGCCCAGGGAGCCATTGGTTCTGTGCATGTGTAGAGAGGGTGTATGTTCCTTGGGTATGTGGTGCCATTTTGATAGTGGTAATGTTATTTAACCCATTCAAGCCACATGTGACAGACCGTATATGCAAATGTAGCTGTATCAAGGTCTTCCTGGGATTTTTTTCCATTATGTCTTTTGGGGAGCAGGATACTGGGGGTGGGCTGGTTTCCCTACAGGCATTGACCAGAATGATCGTTTCTGTTATGCCTCATGAGTTTACTTTGAGGTCTGCATATATATATTTTTTTTTTTAACCCATAGGGTTTAAATTTGTCTCAAAAAAAGGAAAATACTGCTTCTTAGTCCAGATGCCTTTTGCTGTGACACTGTACTGCAGAGGGTATGCTCTCCTCAAACAGCAGCACAGTGTGATGTTTTAGTGTGTGTGATCCTGCTGGGGTTGTGTTGAGGGACTCTCTTTAGTAATAGCAGCAAACATTTAGCAAGGTCTGCAACATTCTGCTTGTAGGCTACTCAGTCTGGACAAAACAATGCCCTTTTCTTTATTCTAGCTTCCCTGAGGACAGAAGTTTGTGGTTCCTTGCAGATCAAAGCAGAGGAAAGAACTAATTCATGTTCAGTGCCAAGCACTGAGGGACCAGAGCTCCACGATGAAACAGGGACTGAACAAAAACTGAAGGTACAGATGTAAATGTCCCACACTGTTCTGGTGTACACCCATCATGAAAGAAGTAGAGATGTTAGACAAGATACAGTGGATAGACCCCGAGTTATCTGAGTTTGAAAAAGATGCATGTATATTAAAGCCCCAAAAACCCGTTTCTTCTAAAATGCCTTAAGGAATTATATGATCATAATCTAGAAACAGCTACCCAGGAAAGTCTTTTCTGAAAATAAGAGAATATTGATTTCAACAACTGAAAGCAAACTTGAAAGTGAAAGTGATTAAATTGTGGAAAAAAATTTACCTTGAAACATGGTGGATTCTCTTCTTTTAAACCCAGATACCTGTTTTGATCTAAATGGAGATTATAAAGCAAAGTTCTACCTTTGTTTTATAAGAAAAGTTATAGTTGAAAGGGAAACAGCAGGGCCTTTCAGAAATAGTTGAATTAGGTTCTTTGTTCTTTGCTAGATAGGAGGTGAGATTGTATGATAATTGCATTGTTTCTTTTGGTCCTCCACAGCAGAAGTATTTGTGAACTTGGTGGAATAATCAGGACCCTTCTGCTTCCACATGGCCCAGTAGGTGTTATTTTCTGCTGAATGCTTTTTGATAGAAAATGGAAAAGCAAAACCAACATTCCATTATTATGATGGAACAAACATAAATTCTGGTGTGATTTAATGGTACAAAGAGCTTTGCACATGCGAATGAGGAGATTATTAAGAAACTTAAAATGAAATTGAAAGAGGAAATAAAAATATATATTCAGACCAGTCTTGGTTATCTTTAGGATAATTTTAAATAACTAATGCAATTTTTGAATAAAATATGCGGTTGGTAAACAAGCACTGGCACTTTCAAGGATTACAATAAAGAAATGCAGACTGGCATGAGAGGAGCAGCAAAATTGTAGCAAGAATCATTTGGTATCTGAATTTGCAAAGAAGAATGATGATTGTTTACATAAGCCTGTTTTTTTTTTTTTTCCTGGGATAAGGGATTAAGAACTGTGTGGGCATCAACAAAAAATACTTATGAACACTATAAGCTTATGAATTTGACATGGCTTTCTGTCCAGAGAAAATATTACTGAGATCTCAAGGAAGTGGAAACGGAAAGAGGAGATATTTTCACAGATACTTTCACAAGTTCACTCAGTTCAGGAGGCATTCCTGAGGACTGATCACAACAACTGGAAAACCTTCTGAAAGCATAGGAATATATGAAATATGATAAAGACTAGCTGATACATAAGAAAAGTGTAAGGAAGTATTTTAAAGAAGTTAAATGGAGAAACATTTGTAAAAGCAATGTTTGAAGGGGGGACTCCCTACTTCATATTCAGCAAGGGAAGATTATGCTTCATTAATTTGACAGAATTGTTTAAAGCTCATTATTGCTAAGACAGAAAAAAGGGTAAGAACTTGACCTTTAGTATTAAAATTATTAGAGAAAGACTACCCTCTAACCCATCTGTTTATGACACACAAAGTTTTGGAAAGAAAAGACTGTTAACCAGGTGGGAAATTTGACAGAACTAGAAGGTAGTGTTACGCAGACTGACTTCACGTCAAGATGTATAAAACAAAAAAATAACCAAACAAGAGAGCCCCCAACAATCTATCCACTCTGAAAATGATGTGGGTAAGCAAAGTTAGAAGCCAATAATGAGTCAAACACCACTTATTCTGAGGAGACTATTTAAGGGGGAGATCAAATGAAGTAACTGTTCTGGTCTTTGAAGTATTTCACTGGGAACAAGGGGCCTTCATGTTAGACGTCTGAGCCCAGCAAATAAGTAGCTAAGAGTGAAATTAAGGCCTGTACCGTAACAGCAGGGTGGAAGCTAAAAGTTGTTCTGAATGTGAGCCTTGATTGTTACCTGTCCAGAACTCTAGCTCCTGTTCGGTATTGGGAAAGTTTCATCAGGAATCAAAAATGTGCTTGAAATGTACATTTCCTGAGATTGAATACATTTTGGGAACATAAAACAGCCAGAGTGCTGTGGTGGCTCACCCTTCTCTGTCATGTTTCCTCCCAGGTGTGCTCTGGTTGAATTTCTTTCTTGTATATGTCTAACATCTTGTGCAATGAAGCTCAAGACTCATTTTTCTCTTTTCAGCTTTAGTAGTCTCTACTGACTCCAGCTTGGGAAGAACAGTCAGTTGCACACACTTTTGAATCTGGATGGCTTTTTTGTTTGGTTGTTGTTTTTTTTTTCCCTAGGAAAACTATGAGGAAACCTCCCCCAGACAGATGCCTATATTTCATCTCCACCACCCATCTGTCATCCAGACATAGCTACAATGGTCTGGAAAGGTGAAAAAAATTGTACTTAAAGACATCTGAGCCCCTAAAAAATTTGGCTTGATATGTAGCACAAAGTGGCAGTCCACTGTACACCAAGTTCTCACACTCTTTTCCTTCAAATCTCAGACAAACAGGGAATTGGTTACACGGCTTACTAGAAACTGTGGTACGGACAAATACATTTGTAATTTGCTTTGTCTGGCTGTATATAGTAAGTACTGTAATAATATAGCATTATCCTGTATTATATAGCATGCTGTCAACTGTACCCAGGGAGATCCACCCTGGGTGGAGAGCATGGAGCTTGGCTAAGCACAATGGTTTTCAAAAATGAAGTAACACATGATTGGGACCCTTATCAGGAACCCAAATTCACGAACCCAAGTATCTCTTAACATCTCATTGAATGAAGTTGTCCTGAACACATTTCTGGGCTAGAATGGGTTTCTACTGGAACATGACTGACTCTGGGAGATTCCTGAATTGTGTTTAGAGTTAGGAGTTAATTAGATACCATAATTGTAAAACCTTCTCTTGTATGTCATTTTGGCTAAGCCTTCCTTTGCGAAATAATTTTTTGTAAGCCTGGTGGCAGTGGAAAGATATTTTTATCCTGGAAGAAAAAATAACTTTGTTTCTGCAATAACTCTTCTTCTTCTTCTTCTTCTTAACTGGGAGCATTCCAAAAATAATACCTCATGGAATGAACTTTATGTTATGCACTTGTAACTACTTTTGCTGAAACTCAAGGCATTGCAGTTGCTTCTGGTTGGTAAAATAACAGGGCTTAAAAGATCCATCTATAAGTAAGCAAGAACAAGGAAGGGTTTTGTCTTTTTATTTTTCCCACTAGGATAAATCATTCTTAGATTTACTTTACTTCTTTGGAAACTTTCACGCCATATTTGCAAGGCAGTTGTGGAGTGAAGCAAATTAAGCTAGCAGAGGTGGAGCATCTAAATCTCCAGTTCAAATACAGTCAGCACTGGTCTAAATTTGCCACAGTGTCAATATGCCATGACAGACATAAATAGCATGTACCTATTAAACAAAGGAAACAAGCTTTTTGGGACTTATTTTCAGATATAAAAACCAAAGCTAAATTATGTGTCTTTTGTATTTGTTCTTCCTTTATGAAAATTACGTGCAGATCTTGCCGTACTAACAGAATCCAGCTAAGTTAGTTTTTTAAGACTTACTTTTTGTTTGTATTTTTATTTTTTTCCCTTGTATGACAGGAACATCCTAACACCTGGACGAGTTTTACAGATGAACTATATGAGGGAACTGCAGGTGGTTGGAGACTGCCATAGCCTCTTGACAGACCCAGGTTGGAAGGGTGGGAGCAGATCGGAGATGTTTGGGTGGCTCCTGTGCTCCACAGTGATAAGAAAGCTATGCTTGCCTTCTCTGTACTTTTTCCTTTTTTTTCTTTTTGTAATTAATAATTATGCAATCAACAACAGCAGACCTGTATTAGGCCATGGAAGGGTAAGATCTCCTTAAAGTTTTCAGGAATTCAGAGCAGAGATTGTAGAGTAGCTTTTCTCATGGGAAAACAAGAAAAATAAATGTTCATCTTCCAGTCCAAACTGGTATTCTGTGTTGTTTCTTTGCTGAGAATATAGCACATCCTACTTATCAGAATGTGTCCTGACATGTTAAGTGGTGGTCTGACTGTGGATATGCACAATGCCACTAAAATTTTCTAAGTTTTTAAAGATTTCCTTGGGGTTTTTTGTATTAATGGAGTACTTTTAAAATGTAATTTTAAATTAGACTTCAAAACTATAAACAGATGAGAATTCCTGTGGCAAGAAGTGCTCAAGGTTAAGGAATTCCCTATTCCAATTTGCTGGCAAACAGAAAATTACATCCAAACCCAAATTTGATTTACATAATCTTTTCTTAAAGTAATAAACAAATTGCAAATTTGTTGGTAATGGAAATAAACCGAAAATAACAGAACTCCTATGTTCCTCTGGTAAGGGATAAATTTGTGACTGAAGTTTTACGGTTTTTTTACTTATTTTTCCCCCTTTTAATTTGACCATTATGTGATGAAGAACTACAGCCAAACTGAGTGCAGGCTTGTGTAATGGGGAATAAAAGCTGATCATGCTAGTCAGGAAATTCTTGTGCACTGTAGGGCTCCAGTATAAACCAAGAGGGGTTTAGTAAATGGAAAGAAGATTTAGTAGTAGTAATTAAAAAGTTACACAGGTAAGTAGAGTTCATGGAGTCCTGCCTGAAGTTTCTTTGGGAGCATGCATTTTTAATCATTAATACATTCAGATGATTTTTCATGTTCAAATCCCAGGAAGTTTTATTGTATTTGTCTATTCAAATTTTATAACTTTGTACTATACTTCTCATTTTACCTTTCATTTCCTTCTATTTTAATCTACTGCTGGGGAAAACCACAAATAACAAGAAGCATAAACTGTCAGTGGAGTCGGTATAAATGGTAGATGCATTCTTGACCTGAGTGGGCACTACATTCACTCATACCAACACTAATTTTATTTCACAAGTTAAGAAACTGCGGCCGTGGGGGAAGAATTCTGGCATTAACAGTTTATTTTGTTCACTTCTGACATTACATTTCAAGTTTCTCATTGCATGCTGTTAATCAAGAGAGCTAGCCCTGAACCCTGTACTTAGAGAGCTAAACTTCTCCAGAGAGGGAACAACTTGTGTTTTCCCAACGCCCAGTCAAGAAGATGTCATTTTGTTGACACAAAATGCAGAAAACTCAATTTCAAGGGTAGCAGTTTTTGTATATCCCAACTGGTTTGAAAAGAACTCTACCAGAATAGAAACAAACAGCTTAACATAATGTAGGGAGCTGAAATGGCCTGAAAAAAAAAGTCTCTCTCCCATAATTTTTAATTTCCAGTATCATAATGTGCAAATGAAGCCAACTATGTCCATAAGCTCTTTCATTAATTTTCTCAAATGATCCTTTATTCCTCTTTGACAAAGGTCAGGGAGCAGAGGAAGATGTGTCACCCTGGCTGCTGAGGAGGCTGCTTTAAAAACTCAAAGTGGTCTTGTGTGAGGAAAAATCCTTGAACAATGAGCACAAATTCCCATCACATGGTGATGTTATGTAGCCTGTATTAGCCTCAACTGATCCCAGGGTCTGGAAAAAGGAGCAGGAAGCCACAATTGTTTTCCTCTAAATTTACCCATGCCTACCATCACCAAATGAATAAGGAATAGGGTGTTTTATTGGTCTCAGGCAAAAGAAATTATTTTAACCAAGAGAGTTCAGGCCTTAATAAATATAATTCCATTTATTTCATAATCAAACCATTATCTTTTTAAAACAAATTAGAACCTATCTTAAATCAATAATTATAAAATATTGTCCGAATCATGAGATTGTCAGCATCAATTTGTCTTGTAAATTTATTCAGTCTGTGACTATGTAATTACTTCTAATTCGATTCAGGCACCATAGTCCTTGATACATACATAAAAGGTCCAGCAGACCATTACAGCATTCACTCAATACCTATGTAATATATGGGCACACTTGGCTCTGAACTGCAAAGGTAAAGGAGGGGAGCCCGTTTGCACACATGTGTACAAACTGATGACTGGGTTAATAAAGTCTGTTCTGTGTAAAACTTCCATTTTATACTGATAGGCACCAGATGACAAAGGTAATTAAAGACACAAAATACATTAGAAATACAATAGTACTGACAGATCATCTCTTTCTTTTTCCTTCAGTTCAACTAGCTATATCCCTCTTCTCTTTGTGCACTCAAACAGATAAATGACTCCTATGCACAAAAAGATTCCTGCAAATACTCCTTTGAAACAATGAAGAAACATTCTTGCTTATATCCTTTTGATTATGATTTTTACTTATGCCTCAGTCACACACCAAAGCAAAGCCAGTATGTTATAAGAGGTAAGGATTTTCAGCTGATACCGTTTCCCCCAACTACGTCCACTGGAAGGGGCTGTTTTTAAAAATTCAAGAATCACAGAACTGCCTGAAACAAAAAGTTGTATTATGGTTGGGGTTTATAAATGAGGAAGCTCAAGGGCATGAGTGAGACAAGGGAGAATATCTCCTAGCAAACGAGCTGATTTTTTTTATGTCAAAAGATATTGCCTCTCCCAATAAGATTTGCTTCTTGTTGAAAACTGAAAAGAAGTAGACGGATACTCCACTGAAAATTTCTTTTAGAAAAGTAAATGTAGCTGATAAAACTAACAGTAATGGAGCCGAAGTGTTTCCTTAATTAAAAAAAAAAAACACAGCACTGCTTTTCTCAATAAGGTGTTAATTTAGACTTCGTTATTTACTCTGGTGAGAACTGCAGGTATATGGGTTTTAAGAAACTGTCCACAGCGGTAGGAGAAAGGGAGATGGGAGGAGCAGCCCAAGTCCTATCCCATCAGTCAGCCCATGCCCTTGCTAGAGGGAGGGGTTGAGGTCAGAATCTGTGAGCACACTGTGAGTCTCCCAAAACCCCCTCTTTCCAGCCACCCCAATCTGCAGTACTTCACCATTGGCAATGAGGAAGAGTGATTACAAGTAGACCTGTGGCCAGTGGGGTTAGGACAGTTGTAGCTCCTCAATGGGGCAGAGGTACAGCTGGACAGACCTCTGCCTGTCTGCCCCCAGACCCATTTGATCAGAGACCAGCACCTGTCAGCTGGGGGTGGTCTGCATGGCCTTTCACTTTTCCTGGGACTGCAAACCTCCCTGGGGCAATAAATGCTCTAAATAAAATGATCACTGATTTTGTCTTTCACTAAGCTAAGCTTTACTCTACCCTAAAACTGTGACCTTTTGCTTCAGAAATTGTTAGAAAGAATCTTAGGTTTTGGCACAGATTTTTTTTGGGGGGTGTGGGAGTGTGGGGGTGTGGTGTGTCTCATTATCTATCTCTCTGATCATGTTTTTAACTTATTAAATTATGATAGAGTCTGATTGACCTTTTCACTACTCAAGATATTTCACTTGTAGCTTTGTGCAGACTTGGGTGACAATGAAGTATTTAGATTCAGATTCCCAGAGATGTTTCCTTCTCTATCAGCAACAAAAGGTTTAGGCAGGAACTCACTGCTGGGGATACCATCCCTCATACACCCATCTTTCATGAGATAATTCCAAAGTAAAGAACATAGCAAAGAAGTATCTCTCCTTCTGTTTCTCTTTGTCTACAATCCCAGTTACTTTAGTTTACTCTTTAAATAGAGACATAATAAGAGACCTAGATTTATCCTGTTTCATTACTGAAAAACACGCTCTGATCAAGAACAGGAGTCCTTTCCACAGCATATAGCTGTCTAACTGCTGGGAAAAATTCCAGATCTATACCTTCCTACTTTGTTAGGAGAAATCTAGATGAGGGATAAGGTAACTCAGCAGCAGAATGAATCAGCTTATAAGAGGGCTCAAGTTTGCCCTATGTGCTTCGTTTCTGGAAAAACCAACACAAAGCAAACATAACCCCCTTCTTTCAGACTTCAGTGGACAGCGCCTCAGGGTACAGCTCATATGCTTGCTCGGTGTCTCCGTTATGTGGGCTCGTCTTTTCTTTGTGAAATGCTATAGCAGATGTTTCATCACAGACAGGAATTGCTGTTGCCATGCTGTGCTAATACCTGCAGCTGCTGTTCTTCTCTGCGCTACGCTGAAATTATACATTTGCCAAAACAAGTATGTTAACTAATTATTCACTCAAGGAAAAGGACGATTTAATTAAGAAACAAAGATCTTGAGCAAATCATATCAGCTGTGGTACTGGGGGTATGATACAAAAGGCCAGGATGCCTGTTTTAAAAATGTTTGGAAGAACTGGTACTGTGTGGGTGCTTTACTTGTGGTGTTGGAATAAAGATGACTTCAGCTGAAGCAGAATGAACCAGTGGTCAAGCACTGGAGCCACTTGCTTGATCTTTGAGACAATGATACTGCAACCAAAGCCTGAGTAAGAAGTAGAGCTGGACACATTTTTCCAACTTGAGAAATCATTAATGGGTTGCATTTCTAAATTAAAAAATCCTAGTGATTTTATCTGAGATTTTTTTTTCCAGTTTGGTCTATAGTTTTTAATATTTTAAGTCTTCACAGTAGCTGGAGGACTGTTTCCACAGCTTACTGGACACTCCAACACCCTCCAGTTTGCTCATCCAGCTCCAGTAAATAACACGAAGACAGAGAGGACTATTAGATCCTGTGGTTTCTTTCAAGTCCCGTTGGAAATATTAATTTTACCTACCAGCTTTGGACACAGCTACTGATAATTAATGAGGTAATGTGGGAGGCTGTGACCACAGTTCCCAGGTTATCATGGATAAGGATGCACTGTTCTTAAAGGCTTTTCATAAAGGAAAATGAGACAGTTTTTTTTATAAAGTAGTTAATCGTCTTTTAGCAGTGCTGATGGACTGTTTTGCTTTTTGCTGAATGCTCTCATTGAGCTTTTTCTACCTGAGAGCAATTCTAAATGTTTATCCTAATCGAAAATGAGTAAAGGAAAATACTTTCTTTTTGGTTCTTTACAATGTGATCAGAGTAAAACTGAATCTCAAAAATTTTTGAAAGCTTTTATGAAATGGAAAGGAACCCAGCATTCTTGGTCTTCAGAACATCCTGGTGCAGGGGTCTGTTTGAGTGCCCAACTGCTCTTCTCACTGCTACTGTGCCTAGTTTGACTTTTGATAGGAACCAGAATGTATCAAAGGAAGAGCATCAAATATTGCCCCGGCACCACATCAGTATCTAATATGTGCTGTACAGCTGCCAGTATTTTACAATTATGTGATTTAGATGTACTTCAGGAGACACCCTGGACTGAATGACTCAGAAGACCTTTAGAGCTTGGTCTGCTCTGGATCTGTGGACTTGAGAAACAGCACTGTAAGGCCTTCCACTTCTTTTTATTGTTAGCTCAGAAAGGAGACAATTTATGGGTATTAATAAACCTGGAAGCCCATTTCACTGAGCATTGTGAGGACAAAGAACATGTAAGATAGAAATCCTCATTATTAAGCCTACTGAGTGAAGTGAAGCATTTATGTTCAAACACTAATTAAAATTTGGGTTTAGCACATTGGCCAAAGTATCTCCCAAAAGTAAGATGTTTAGTAATAATGGATTAAAGGAAGCAGAGTGATATTGCACTAGGTATAATATTTAATAAATAAGAAGACCAGTTTAAATTTTGAGTCATTCCCATAAAAGATCAAAAAAAACCATGAGGTGAGAAACTCCTGGGAACTCCCACAGACTGCAGGGTAACGTCTTCTCATGTTATGAGGCTGAAGAGCTTTTTGGTCTTGTGAGGATTTAACTAAGTGGCAGATTTAAGACTGTCTTTCACTAACTGATAAAGGGCAATCCTGAAAAGCAAGAACATGATCTCAACAAATCAAACACATTTTTTTACTTCATGGGAGCAACAGGATTTTTGAGCTGCATCCTCTTTTCAGGTCTTCAGTCTTTCAGCTATTTTGTCTGCCAACAGGCTGTTAAAAAGAGAGCATTTCATGCTTTTAGGATATAACTTTAACAGCAGGTTTTCAATGTAGTTTCACTGTAGTTTGCCCTGATCTTGTTGAGAGTAGTACAGGAAGAAAGGAAAAAAATGTAACCACTGTACCTGCCACCTATTTTCAAACAAGTTGGCTCTGTGTTTTTTCCTTCATTCCTTGATTTATCTCTCATGGCATGCAATTTTTACTTTTAAACCCCTGTAATCAACATGCACTATTAGACAATCAGTTGCATTGTGATGGACTGTTTCCAGTTTCTGGGAAGAGCACTCAATGAAAAATGTGTGTATGTCTTATCTTTTTGTCATTTAAATATTTCCTTAAGCACTTAAATATTTCCTTTTATCATGATGCCTGTAAATCACTGTTCTTTGTTAGCAAGTAGACTGATGACCACTATTACTATTAAAACCAACAAGCATCTGAATTTAACAAATGTGTCTTTTCTTTCATCAGATGGTCTAATCACAGACCGTACATTGCCCATGGCCAGGCCTGTTTCTGAGCTACTTGAAATGTAGGAAATACCTAATTTTTATGTGGGAACTATGTGATTCTGCCCAGAAGCTATCATATAAATAACTTATCCATAGAGGTCAGCTTATAGGGCTATCTATTTTATGACTGATTTTGTCACAGTTTTTCCTGTGGTGCTTCAACCTCCCAGTACTAGGATGAAACTGGTCTATCTGAACAAGGTTTGAGCACAGAATCCTTGGGAAAAAAAGACTAGATTTTTTTTTTCTGTATTTAACTTCTATTTACCCACATTCAGCTGCACGCTACCATCGTGCTTTCCAAGCTATCAGACTATAAATTTCATGTTCTGTTGCAGAAGGGAAATTAATTGCTTTCATAATACCAGTAAGAATAATCATTTTTTGTATTAAAAGCTAATACCATCCTGTGCTTTTTGCATGTTAAATGATATATAGTCCTTGTTCAAACATGATGGATTTTACTCTCACCAATACACCTTTGAGCAATTAGTACCAAATCTTTTATGGTGGAGGGAAAATGCAGTATTTCTTGACTACTCAACAAGCAGGCCATTTATAATGAAATGAAAGCATTCCATGCAACGTTAAAAGCATTCACTTTATTAATTAATTAATCTGAATGTTCTTCCCTCAAACTATCTGCAGCTCTGTTTGACGAAGTAATCTACTAAGTCATATTGCATTACACACTTATATGCATTTTTAATTATATTTAGAGGAAACATTATAACAGCAAGAGAAAATGGAACATAGCTTGATCATGTGAGTTAGCCAGTGTTTTGCCACTTCCTCTAGAATTACCTTATATATAGTTTGGTTTGGAAAAAGTCAGGGCCACATGACATACTAAAAAACCCCACCCCAATATTATTATTCTCTTTAATCCTACCTAAATTTGTTACATTTGGTACTAAAAGAAGCAGGAATCAATGTTCAAAGAAGTGATAAATGTGAATTAAATATATTTGTGAGTAGCCTGTGAGAAAAAAAGAAAAAAGGACGGAGACCTAAATGATCAATGGTCACTTGCAATTTTCATCTTTTCAGTTACTCCAGTTATATTTCTTGTAAAATAATAGGGATTGTTCTTCCCAATTTCCAGACCCTTCTCCCAGTATGATGAATGCTCTGTATCCCTTTATTATGAATGAATAATTATTATAATTTGCTGTAGAACATTGTGCAGGTAATCTGAAAGCACAAACACAGAACCAGCTGTAAAGGGACCCTAGGGCTTCAAGTTCAGATGGGGATGTCTAAATTAGTAGACAAGTGTGTCATACCCCAAACTGGGAGTTGTTCTTATAAATTAAGTGTAGATCCCAGTTTCTTTTTGATACTAATTGCCCTAGTCAAATTGTTTCCATCCTGGTTGCAAAAAATGCAAGTTTTAGGGGGTTTTTTTATTTCTAAGTAAGAAGCAGACCCTCATTTCAGACAATTAAATATGCATCAAGTCAAGCCTGAAGACTCTGTCCTTTAGTTTCCTCTGTTTTAAAAAGTGCATTAAACAATAGTACCCCTAATTTCTAATCTCCTCACCCTGCATATTGACACCAAGTCCCCAGTGCTGGCTTTAACAGTCTGCTCTGTAGTCTGCTCCTCTGTGGAAGGGAGATGTCCTCTCTAGCCTGCTTGTGGACTGCAGCACTGTGCACCAGCCTTGCTGAGGCAGTGGTCCTTAGTGGAGGTTGGCAAGGGATTCCTTACAGCAGGAACAAACATCTCTTCTGACTTACAGCACCTCAAATGTAAATAGAGTGGCAGTCTGTCTCACTGCTAAGGGAGGATGTGACCTTATTTCTTCTACCACTTGAAAGTAGCTTATGTTGTCACTGGGCTGCTGTTCTTTGCTACAGGCCAGCCTTTTCCTTAGTTCTTCACCTGGCAGACTCTCTGGCCCACACCGATGTATGGACTTCAGTGCCTTCCACTGAGTACACAAAGCATGTTCCAATGGTGATGTGTTGCTATAGGCCTGGAAAAGGGATTTAAAAGGTACTCCTGTGTAAAATGATGTACTTGTTCTACACAATACAGTGAACTGCAGAGATCTTCAGGTTAACAAAAAACCAGCTAGACTTGAAACTGGAATCACTAAAGATGCAAAATCCAGGTAAGAGCACACTGTGTGTTTGGCACTGACAATCAGCAAACTGCCTGACTGCAAAACCTGTTTCTGTTCATTGACTTGGAGGGTAGCAGGGTTTTGGAAGCTCTGGGTATTGGTGTTTCATTCTAGAAATGAAATGCTGCAATAGACACAGCTTGTTGAAGTCCCACGGTAAGTAGTCCAAATACTGCTCTCTGTGTATTTGGCCCAGGAACTTATTGGCTGTCATACTAACTCAACCCTTGTCATGATAATGAACATTTGATCTCTGTCTCATCTCTGGGAAGATAATTTCACAGAATCACAGAATCGTGAATTTTCCCATTTTTTCATGGATTTTAGAGGCCTTATCAGGCAATTCTCTAGTAGCACTGAAGTCCTTTATGTGTGTAATGAGATGGTTACATCCCAGGCCTTCTATGATTTCCTAAAGATTGTTAAAAGAGATTTTGAACAGAAGTGCTTCTTTTTTGTCCATGCTTTCTTTCATAAAGTTAGAGTCTTATCAAATCAGCAATATATATTGCTGTCTTATGACCTGCATTCCTGTCTTTCATGCATCCCTGTATGCTCTTTGGTGCTGTGTTGCAACAGCAAATGTTAATCCCAGTTTCTGTCATCCCCATCCCATCCCAACACACTTTAGCACATTGCTACTCCTTCACAAGTCATGACAGCTTTGTATATCTGATTTTCCATCACTTATGTGCTACATCTAACCATGGAAATTATGCAAACATATCCCAGAATCTTTCCCATTCTGTAAATCAATACCATTTTATAATCTGTCCCATTTGAATGCTACTGAAATTATGTGTACCAAGGAAGTCACATACAAAGTCAATTTCCACTTTTCACCAGCCTCAAAGTTGATTCTAATTTTGCTTCATTCTTTTGTTTTAAAATCTGACATATAACAAGCTATAACATAATATATATAAAAAACCCCAAACAAAACAAACAAGGGAGAGTATAAATTAAAAATAGAAAATGAATGCACAATTCTCAGGGATAAAATGAACAACCCAAATAAAAAGAATTAGTGGTAAAGCAGAGTCTAAACTGAAAGGGTCTGTTCTCAGTCAAGCATGGTTAATTTGGCACAGTGGTTCACTGGGGAAATGCGAGGGTGATCATTCCATGAATGGAAAACACTGTCTCACTGAGACTTCAGTTTTGTGAGAGGACCATCATAACCAGTTTAGCATGAATCTTTGACCTACTCAATACATTAAAAAAAATTGCAAGTTGGTCACTGAGAAATTGAACACTCAAATGCTTGTTATACACATAATAAGCCTTATTTATAATCTTATTACCTTTAAGAAAGGAAGCTAGATGTCACTGGATCTTAACTCAGGCAGTTTAATCTGAGAACTTTTCTGCTCTGAAAATGCTGTTAAAGTCAATAGGCACTGCAGAGAGTTGATGTTTTTGAAAACAAGACTCATATAAGCACTTTTGGCATTCCTTTTTAAAAATTCACATTCGAGTTTATTGAATTATAGGAGTCCAGTTTATGCAGTTATATAATTGCAAGACGTTAGATCATTACAGGTCTTGTACTCTATATGTAACATTTTCACCACATAAGAAATGTTATGAATATACTATGTGCTTTGTTCCTTTGTAAACATAACAAAATGTGTACAGTTCTGACTGGTGTACTCCCACTTTGCAGTCTGAATTCATTGGATACTGATATCAGCTTGAAGAAAACTATAGACTTGAATCAGAATAACATCACAGAAATCTGTGGACTTTGTTTACAGATTGCTCATGTAGTGAGGGACCAAAACAATTCAGCTGTCAAACAACTGAGTTGTAACCCTTTGTCAAAGAGAAGGCGAATGAAAATGGAATTGCAGAAGTATAGGTAGTATTTCCTGGCATCCTTGTGCAGTACCTGTCTGGTCAGATGTGTCTAGAGAGGTTTTCAAACTTGTATGAAGACCTCATCTACCTTAAAAGTGTACTTTCTTGCTCAACAAGAGCAGCTGCAAATTTTATCGGTATAATGAATTTATTAATCTCTCTAGGTCCTTCTTCCTATACGTTGGGTTTTTAAAGCATGAAAAGGTGCTAGTAATTAGTTCTGTCCTTGAGCGATGCTTACATAAGTGAAAATAGAGTAATTTCTCATGGTCTTCATGACAGAAGCAGATCTCAAAAAGTGAGATAAATGAGGAGCGAACACTGACTTGGCAAACTATCTAAGCAAGGCACACTATCCATCAAGTTTAAGGGTGTTAGTGGAGAACAACATGGCTGCAGAAAGCAGACAGAAGGGCATCGTGCCTAACATTAGTTTAATAGACACATCACCATCTTGTCAAGGACCAAACCTGGGTAAACAGAGAGAGGGAACTTGTGTGGGAACTTGAATAAGAAGATGAGAAATTAAAATTCGGTGCAGCAGTGAAGTGGGAGTCAAAGGTTCTTCAAATATTATCTATGTTCTTCTTTAAAAAGTCATTCTTTGAAAGAAAACTTCACTGCTTCATCCCATTTGTCTGGTATAATGAAGTGGGGTATGTGTCACAATGAAAGTATGTTTTGTTCATTAAGTTAAATTACAAACTCGATACTGTATCATTTCTTTGTCTAACGATAAGGACTAAGCATTTAGTTGTACCGTACATATCTATGAATCTGTTTTTCTCTTATTATTAAATACCTCTCTATATAAGCAATGTAACTTTTCATTTGCTCAATTGTGGGATTTAAAGTTTTTTTAAACAAGGATTAGTGAGACTATGCATGGTGATGTCCACTGAAATGGTGGAAAACCTCAGCCTGCGTGCAAAATACAGTCCACTGGACCATTTCATGCAAGTCTCAGACATACATTCCATGTCTGCCCCACTTGCCCTACCAAACCTTGACAGAGCCAGGCTCTTGAAGTTTTCCTACTTCAGCGTTTGTGCACTCGTGATTCTCATTGTGAGATGGGCTTCACGTTGGATCACACTCTGAGGACACATCTGCCTGTGGGATGCATCTTTACTACGTGACAGGGGTGTGTTGCTGGCTGAGAAAGCTGTCTACTCGACTGCTTCCAGATAGCACTCTAAGTTTTCTTAAAGGTGAGGGAAAGATTACTGCTTTGCTATTAAGAGTGTGCTTTGTAACTCCATTGTTATTATTTCCTGCCTCTCACATGGATGTTCGTGAGCCTCATTGAGTAAGAATGAGCACCACTGCTGCAAGAGGCTCTGCTGAGGTCTCTTGTGTTTCTGTGTGTAAGTGGTAGTGTTTTTCCTATGTTTTATGCTTTCCTTCAGTGATCTGTGCCTCACAAAATGATTTCTTTTTCTGCACTTTCTCCCTCTGATACGGTGGGATTGTGCTGGTTTTTCTGGGGTAGAGGTAATTTTTTTCTTCATAGTAGCTGGCATGAGATTACAGTTTGGATTTGTGCTGAAAACAGTGTTGATGACACAGGGATGTTTTAGTCACTGCTGAGCAGGGCTTACACAGAGCCGAGGCCTTTGCTGCTCCTCACCCCACCGCACCAGCAATGAGGCTGGGGGTGCACAAGGAGTTGGGAAGGGACACAGCCAGGACAGCTGACCTCAGCTGACCAAAAGGATATGCCATACTATATGGCGTCATGCTCAGCATATGACTCTGGGGAAGAAGAAGGAAGTGGGGGACATTAAGAGTAATGGCATTTGTCTTCCCATCACAGTTACATGTGATTGAGCCCTGCTTTCCTGGGGATGGCTGAACACCTGCCTGCCCATGGGAAGCAGGAAACAAATTCCTTGTTTTGTTTTGCTTGTTTATGTGTCTTGCTTTACCTGTGAAACTGTCTTTATCTCAACCAATGAGATTTCTCACTTTTACCCTTCCAGTTCTCTCTTCCATCCCACTGGAGGGTAGTGAGCAAGTAGCTGTGTGAGGTTTAATTACTGGCTGAGGTTAAACAATGATAGTCATATCTTTAAGCCTTGGACTAGAAGAACTTCATATATTCAGGATCTGAGTTCCTCTATGTACTCTAATATTGTAATTAAGCCCTTCTGCAGTGCACCACCTAAAAGTCACCTGTGGAAGCAAAACGGATCCCTATATTGGAATGCTGTTAAAAATTCCTTCTTTTTTTTTTTTTCCTTTTTTTTCTGTGTTCATTTGAAGAACAAATAGTGAACCAAAATTGTGTTTACTAAGCCTAAGTATAACCTTTCCCCATTTTCCTGGTGTTACTGGAAAACAGCAAAGCTGTCATACCTTTTAAAAGACACATCACCATGAAATGCTAAAACAGAGTCCTAATTTACCCTGACTTATAATTTTCTGGCAGATGCCAAGGAGAGGCAGGGAGCTCCATTTGACTAAACCGGAGAAAATTCCACAGAAGACAAGTCTACCTCGCTTTTTATTTATAATTTCTGTAAGCTAGTCCACCTCTTCAGTCAACATAATAAATACTGAAAGTGAACAGCAAATGACTGTGGTTTGCTGCAGTTGCATAGAAGACTGGCAGCAGACTCCCAACGTTTTTAAAGGGCTCTGACTGCCTCAGCCAGAGCTGCAGTACTCTGCAAGGGCTGGAGCAGGGAGGCTGGACTGCCGGTTTTGCAGAGAGGTTTCAGTCACTGGCTATCAGAGGCAGCCTCTGCTCAGTGCAATGGCATCTCAGCTGGCCTTATCAGGCTTGCCAACACCTGATTAACATACTCCACGATGTGATTCCTACATACTAGATTCAAGAAAAGTTTCCAGAGTTTTGGTGTCTGTCTTAACTCTGGGCAATCCTTCAACGACTTTGCAAGATACACGGTAGAAGAATCGCAGCTCTGATTTTATGCATCCCAGAAGGGTAGATCTGGTCTTGATATATGGAATTCACATCTGAAAAAAACAGAGCTCCTGATCAATAAGTGTAAATAAAGAAAATGGGGGAATGAGATCTTAGAGTAAAGCACATTCATCTTTAACAGACCTATTCTAAACACATCCTGGGATAAAACAACTGACCATTTTCAAAGTGAAATGAGAGCACAATTCACATAAATCCTGAAGAGATTTTGACCTGCAAAAACTTTTTCAGAATTTAAAAGGAGTGGTTATAAAAAAACATGAGGAGGCATTCTTATATCGCTTGGATTTCAGCAAAAATTAAATATAAATAAGATGGAAATCTGTGGCAAACTTCTAATTGCCTTCTGCAGAAATGTAAGTCTTCCTACTTCCATTCTGTTTTGACTTCTTTTTCGGAGCATTTTAGGGTTCTCTACAGTTTTATCAAGATTTTTTTTCAAGATGTACCCATGTGAACTTCTGCTGTCTTTCACATATTCAGGATGTTAATGTATTCTTCCATGAAATATTTTCTTGTTTCCTTTTCAGATAACAAATGTACAAAATAGGGACTGATCCAAAGCTAGTTTATGTCAGTGCCAGTATGTCCCTTTTACTTAAGGTTTGGGGTTTGGGCTCTTCAAGGGCAGAAAAAATGTTGATGTTATAATACTTGAGTGATGCAGGAGGTTAAATGAAAGTGAGTTTCATCTGCACAAGGACTTCAATTGCTAAGGGAAAGTCAGTGACATGATACCTTGTGCCCTGCGTAGGTTGGCAGGCACCAGAAAGGTCCAGGCCAGCAGCAGGACTGACTTGCTGGGTCAGGAAAATACCTGCAATAATGTGTCAATCCACACAACTCTTGTGAGCTGTGGTATCTGTGTCAGACTCCTTCATGCAGCACAGATGGTGTGGGGAGCCTCCTGGTGAGAGGGGAACTGTGCTTTGCCATCTTGGGGCATTGGGAAAGCCATGGTGGCTTTCAGAGATCCCACCAAGTCTCTGCTAGTGCCTGGGACAGTGCTGCACAGTCTGGAACATGTTTATCTCACAGGATGTGAAGTAAATGCCTATGAGGATGTGTTTCTATGTAATATACAATTGAAATATTAGTTTCTCTTATCTATATTATCTGAAGGTAGACGTTTTGTACCACACTGAATAGAGAAGGAAGTCAGGCCCAAAGGATGGGACTGAGCTCACCTTGCTTTAGATAACTATGCTGTAGACATGTCTGAGACAGTCTGTAGGGGACCCTTCGATGGACAGTAGAGCTAAGTAGGCATTTTGAGGGTTGGATTTGTCAGTCCATTCTAGACATCTTCTTTAGGATGAGAATATCTGCAGTCTAGAAATGCCTATTCATCTATTAGCTGCAAAGGGCACAGAGAAGGATTAGCTCTGTGGGTGCTAAGTATCAAACTGCATCAGATTGTTTTGCCAATGTGACATTTACTAGGGCCTCTGAAAAGCACATGGCAGAGGAAGGAGTTTAATGAGAATTGTTGACTGACACTCTGACTAGCCACTATTCATAGGACACTCTAATCTCCATTAATCCCTACTTTAAAAAAAAAAAAAATTAGAAAAATCTGTAAGACACTGAAATGTGATTTATGATTTCTACTCTAGAGTTTGCCCTGAGCTGCAAAAGCAGAGGGGTGTTCCAGATAAGGATCATCACTTATTGGCAGACTTGTGTGTGGGCAGCACTTGTCCATGCTAAACACAATTTGAGCCAACGCCACAAGAACATGATATTGTGTGATAAATTAATAATGAAATGAATAACAACAGAGATGTGTCAGCCCAGAGGAAAACAGGAAAAACACTACTTTTTTTTTCCTTCTGCACCTGCAGTGGACAATTTTACTCTGAATGCTATATACATAGAACTTCCAGAAATGACATTTCACTGTGGCAGATTTAGAGGTAGGTATTTACACGTTAATATGCACAGGTAATGAACACTTCGTTATGTTGTTATTACTAGTCAAAAATAATTGGTGAGTAAATGTTAAATGCTTTAATTTTACATGTATTTTTTTTAACTTTAAAATAACCACTTAAAAAGGGATTCAAGATGAACATTCTGAAAAGAAAACCTAGAAAGTTCAGGATTTTAACAATTAGTACTGTATCCTTCTAAACAGTGTTTTCCACTGTTTGGGTGTATGATTCTTCTCATGTATAAGGAGTTGTGAGAACGAGATAATGGGACTCCAGTAGTGTCCAACACAGCTCTCTGAAGATTTTATGGCATGAAATTTGCACAGAATTCCTCCGGTCTCATTCTTATGTGATAAACATAACCTGCTGGAACAAGACAAGGATGATGACAGCTTTGAAACTAGGCCCATTGACTATGTTCAAAACTGGTTGAACTGTGTGTAGAAGAGCACCATGCTACCTGTAATGATTAGCCATGGACCTGTTGTAGCTATTAGGGTGAGAGTAATTCTTACGCAGGCTGGGAAAGGTACAGACTAAGTTGTCATATGAATAATTGGTTCTCTTTCCAAGCAAACCTTTTTCCGCTTTTCAGTAGCTAGAGAATGCTGCTTTTGCTCTTGACTCTGCTCTATAGTAAGAGAGCAGTCTTCCTTTCCAGACCATGGGTATTCACTTGTAGCTGAAATCTGTTTGAAGCCCTGTTCTGAAATGTAGCCTGGGCGAGATGAGCTTACAGCTGCTGTTACCCAGGAGAAAACTATTGGCTGGCATTCTGGTTGAGGCACAAATACATCACTGCATCATATTAGGAACTAGTTTCTTTTCTTCCAAACAACTTAGGAGCTGTGCTTTGGAACGCCCTAAGGACATGGGGGACTCAAAGTTGCATGATGTTAACTCCTCTGACCCCATGAGGGTCACTGTATTGTTAAATAGAAAACCTTTTTGAAATGCTGACTCTGGAGATGTTGGCAGCTTTTTTTGTGCTACTGTAGTTTTTCTATCAGCCACATAGGAGTGTGTTAAAAGTCCAGAATCTAAATTACTTAATTTTGCTCTTCTAACCTAGAAGTATGACTTGCAAAATGTGCTCTCTGAAAATTGTATCCTCCTAAAATATTTAACCCATTCAAAATGGGCACTTCACAGTAGATATGTCATGCTATGTGTTTTCATGTGTCACTTTTTTCTAGTACGTAGTAAAGGTTGCTTTTCATCCTTTATTTACTCTTATAGTCCAAACAAAGACAATTGCAGGGAGGGAAAGATATGGACTAATGTTCAATCGATGCAACCCAATGCACAGTCCCACTAAAATCCACAGTCCCACTGTAATCCTGTGTTACCCCTGTCTTGGCTCCTTCCCTTATCTCTGCAGAGCACCAGTTGTTGGGGGGAGGCATGAGGATTCCAACACTGACTCAGGATCTATTTGTTTTCCATGCCCTGATAGATCAAAGTTCCTTGACCTCCCTGTCCAAACTGAATTTTTCTCCCTAAGGAGGGGTAAAAAAGGATTTTCTGGGGAAGAATTTCTGTTATCCTTCCTTTCTTCTCATGGTAAGTGGAGTTTCTCCCCTACTGGGATGAAGTTTCTGAAAGAGATGGTGCTTCTTTCTGTATCTTATCTATAATGCAAACACAAACACTTCCAAGAGGTGATCCAGAGGATCTATTTTTTTAAGTCAGGAATCTTCCTTTTCCATTGAGGTTGTATGAAGTACTCACTTAGCATTAATGAACATCTGCTTCTCTTTCCCATTGCCTCTGTTTTTCACACAATTACAGAACTGCTGAGATCAGAAAGATTCTATTGAGATCCTGTAATCTACCCACTTGCTAAAGCAAGATCAGATAGAACAGGTTGCTCAGGGTTGTGTCTGGTTGGGTTTTGAACACTGCCACTGGAGACTCTACAACCCCTCTGGGCAACAGTTGGCCCCTGCATGTATTGGTGCCTGGGTTTATTTCTCCCATATGCTGGACTTCACATACCTCATTGTTGAATTTAATATGATTCCTCTCTGCCCAGTTCTGTGGTCCGTCGAGGAGTGAGGCTTCCCATTAAATTTTCCCCTGCTTACTGAAAACCCCAGAAAGATGCATACAACCCGTATTGCAGTTGAGAAACAAAAAAATTCCTCCTCCAGTTCCAGAGATATTTTCCCTGAAAGTAGTAATCAAGCAAAATGAATCAAATATGAGAATTCTGCATTTTTAAAATACGTGAATATGTGACCCTATTAAAAACCTGTCATAAATCCAAATTCTGTTTCCTCACATAAATCAATTGAAATAAGGATGAAAAAAACAAAAAACCCCCACAACCCAGGACCTTCATGTATCTGGGTCTGACCAGTCTGCCCATAAATCTAGATAGTGTCCTTTAAAAAATATTACTATGACTCCTGTGTTTCTCCTATCCAAATATAAGAATTTACTGCCAGGCACCTGCTCTTTTTTTCATGACTGCATATAACTTAGAAACCAAGCCAGAAAGCTGTTGGAAAGTGTGTAATACTACAAATATTAGAAGCAGGGTGGCAGATAATGCTTCTGAAATGCCCTCTACTGAAAAAAAAAAAATTCCATTTTGTTTTGTTTCAACAAGGACTTATATTCATTCTGTTTGCTTTGTGCAAGATGATGCTGATCAGAGAGGTACAGAGAGAGTCAGAGCAGTGACAGGGGAAGGGAGAGCAATAACTCAACCCCTCTGCATGCTTCTCCATAGCAGCTGGGACTATATTTGCCCTTCCTTATCACTCAGGGTTGTAGTGCTGGGGATATCTTCCTTTTGTTCCTTACCTTCCCTGCCACCTCTAGTTTTTTAGGAGATGATGTTGGTCATAGATGCCCTATTTCCAAAGCCTCAGATTGATCCTCTGCTTTTGCTTTAGACACGTGCTGCCAGGACACACGTGTACAAAGCTGAACATTGTAAAGCAAGCTGAGGGGGAAACAAGGGCTGTGGAGATGTGTTGTAACATAACCTGTGGCAGGGAAGTTAGAAGGCAGAAAAACATATCTGGCGGTGCGCTATGTTTATTAACAGTTTCGTCTGTGTTCAGACCTGACGGAAGGAACAATACGTGACTGTTCTGCTCGGTTTCTAGTAACCGGACAATTTACGGTTTCTAGTAACTGGCAAACTATCCCACAGGGCACACAAGCCTGGAAAAGACAAGGGGAGAAGGTAAGTGAGGAATGAAGAATACCTCGTCAGTGCGGCCTGATGGCTGGCAAAATCACAGCAGTGATGGAAGTCGAGTCTAACTTGCTAGTCTGAGACAGAACCGGATCCATTTAGATCATCCCCAACAGATATTTCTCTAGCATTTTCTTAAAAGTATTCAAAAGCAAGGGGATTTTTCAGCCTCTGAAGACAGCCTAACTCAGGTTGCTTTCTATCTTAGCAGTAAAATGTTTGTTTTCTTCCCCCCCACCCCGATTCCCTCCTTTGATATCTAAAGTAAACTTCCCTTGTAGCCATTATTGCCTGTTTTGTACACACACAGGTGTTCAACCTTCATCCTTAGGTTTCTTTCACTCACTTTCGTTGTCCACCTTGAAGAGGACATATGCTTTGTCCAGATGGTCAGGTGCACTTTGAATTCCAGTCTTGTCCACAAAACTACACAAGGCCCTGCCAGGTTGCTTTGATCTGCACATTTTATATGTTTAATTGCATAAACAACTTCTGTTCCAGTATCTAACTGAAAAGATTGCTTAATAGTGTATTTTATAATGGATTTCTCTAGGCCACTGCTTGATCTGCCCTCCTAATTTCATAACGTTACTGACACATGCTCTTTGAGCTAGTTTTATAACAAACTGTACTCCTACACAGCAATTTTATCTAGCCAGCATCTCCCCAAATTTGTATGTCACATGGGACGAAGTCTAGAACTTACTACTGTAGAGTTATAGCTTATAGTAGCTGGTATACCGGCTAATTATCCTGTCAAGGAAGGAACAGGCTGGTACAACTTGTTTTTGAGATACCTATGTTGGCCATTTCATTATCTTGTCACTCTCTTTGGGCTTTCAAATATTTTCCAGTATGTCTTCCCTTACCCAGCCCGGACTGACTCTGCTTATTACCCTGCATTCTTCCTTTCCCTGTAAGAGGAAAGACTGTCTCCTTTGGGGTCTTTGAGATGCCATTTTTCTTCCATGACTTCACAGCAGCATCCAACAGTTTAATAATTACTTAGTTTTGTTTGTTAGCTTTTAAGTAATTAAGCATATTTTTTATTAGGCCATTATACTAGTTTAGCTAAATATTCTTTGAGCTCTCGTGTCCCTATTTTTCCTGTGCTTCCACTTTTGCATCAGGTTAATTACCCTACAGGTACAAAAGTATGCTTTTTACGTGTGTGTGTATGTAAGGAATGAATCAAAGAGAATATGGAGCATTTTGGCTTTACCAGTGGCACTTCAGCATTTCTTCCCATTTGTTTCAGCATCTGCTTCTTGGTTTTAAGTGACTGTAAAACTGCTCTGGAACCAATATTAAATGTGCCTATTAAACTATGGAGTATTCAGGACATGAATTCTTGTCTACGTACCTTTTGTGCACTTGGCCCATTTTCTGCCTTGGGACTTTAAAGGTTTCTTTAACTCGTACTACTGAGTATAATGCTCTCCTTTTCACTCTGTCTGGTGACAACATTGTTTTTAAAGCTGAAACAACTCGAGGCTAGGAAAACCTTATGAGAGCATAATGCAGATCTTTGTGCATCTTGAAGAGCGTAATGATTTTGTTATTGTTCCTGGCATGACACAATAAACAATAATAACTATAATGTAAACCTCTGCTTTTTTCTTCTTGAGAATGCTTGCAAATTTGCTGACCCAGTTATGTATAGTTCCTGGTGTGTATAGAAAGGGACTTCAATGGTTTCTTGAGTCTGCCTTAAGATCTCCCCCCTTCTTGTGTCCAGGCTTCCTCTTATGCCCTTTGCTAGAACTTTTACATGTGTTTTGTATTTATTACATGCATCTTTATTAATGCTCTGGATGAAGGGATCGAGTGGACCCTCAGTAAGTTTGCAGATGACATCAAATTGGAAGGCAGGAAGGATCTGCAGAGGGACCTGGACAGGATGGATGAATGGGCAGAGGCAGACTTTATGGGGTTCAAGAAGACCAAGTGTCAGGTCCTGCACTTTGGTCACAATAACACCAGGCAAGCTTACAGGCTTGGGGCAGAGTGGCTGGAGAGCTGACTGGAGGAAAAACACCTGAGGATGTTAGCTGACAGATGGCTGAACATGAGCTGGCAATGTGCACAGGTGACCAAGAAGGCCAACAGCATCCTGGGCTGTATCAGGAATAGTGGGACCAGCAGGAGTAGAGGAGTGATTGTTCCATTATGCTCAGCTCTGGTGAGGCTGCACCTCAAGTACTGTGTCCACTTTTGGGACCCTCACTACAAGAAGGACATTGAGATGCCAGAGTGCGTCCAGAGAAGGGCAATGAAGCTGGTGAAAGGTTTGAAGCACAAGTACTATGAGGAGCAGCTGAGGGAACTGAGGCTTTTTAGTCTTGAGAGAAGGAGGTTGAGAGGAGACCTTATCACTCTCTACAACTACCTGCAAAGAGGGTGTAGAGAGGTCTCTTCTCTCAGGTAACAAGCAATAGGACAAGAGGAAATGGTTTCAAATCACACCATGGGAGATTTAGGTTAGATATCAGGAAGAATTTCTTTACTGAATGGGTAGTCAAACACTGGAACAGGCTGCCCAGGGAAGTGGTGGAGTCACCATCCCTGGAGGTATTTAAAAGGTATTTATATATTGTGCTTGAGGACATGGTCTAGAGGTGGGCTAGATAGGGTTAGGCTGTGGTTGGACTCTTAAAGGTCTCTTCTAACCTAAGTGGTCTTATGAGTCTACAATTCTTCAGCAGCCTGAGCCAACAGACATGTGTCTGTGTAACTGGAATGCCCCAGTGAAGGGTTTTGAGTTAGGGAAATTATCAAACACATAACACCAGTCCAGTTCATACAAACGGGCTGTGGCTGCCACTGAAAAGTTCCCTTGACCTCAACTGAAGACAGGCACAGAGAGAAGATGCTTGCCTTCAGTAGGCTTTCCAAGGGATAGTATCTGCCAGAAACCTGACTCATTCATAGCTGATTGCTCTGACCAGTTCACCAAACTCACATAATGGGAATTTTTTGACAAAAACTGAGCTACAGTTTCAGATTTGTGTGTGTGTGAGGGGGAAGGAAATTTTTTTTCCCTGTTTTTTGTCTCCAACAGAGCCAGAACACCTGGGTGAAAAATGGTTAGTGTTTTTGTGTGGAATGAGTAGCACAAAAAGCAGTATCTCTTCCTATGTCTTCCTTTTAAAAAAAGGGAAAGAAAAAAAGAAAGAGGAAAAGCTAAGAAAAAAAGAAGCCAGGCAAAGTACAGCAAAATTACTCAGCCAAGTCTGCTCTGTATTCAGGTTTATAACAACCATGGCATTCAGAAACCTCATTTGTGAGCAATGGAAAGGATCAGTGTATAAAGATATCATTTTCTTTCAGCCTAGAGATCATTGCCCTTTCATTGCTGTCCACGTACATGAGCCGTATGCATGTGAGGGGTGAGGAGTGTACGCGCTACGGCAGAAGGTGGCTGTGGTGGGGCTTCTGACGCAGGAGGCAGCAATGCTCAGCCACTGCCTGGTCCTGATGAGCTCTGGGTCATGGCCTGCCATCCATCCACAAGCCACTTCATCACCAGTGAAATCCTTCCTTGCCTTCACTTCTGTTGCTCCATGAAACATTCATGAAAAAAATGACTTCCTACTGAGTATCCATTAGCCACCAATGCTGATGTTAATGAGCAAATTGTGAATGCACTACAGAGCAAATTGAAATGAGTCACAAAATACACTTAGGATGTGCTTCCTGCCAGTATTGGTGCGTCATTGGGAAAATGCTGGTTCCTTAACAACAGGAGTATAAAGAGCAGAAATACGGCTGATAAAAAAAAGACATTATTTAAAGGAGTTCCATTTAAAAAGATTAACTGATTTATGTGCAAATGAATCATATCTGCACATTAGCCCCTTATTTGTCATCCCAACCTGTTGTCTATTACATTAAAGCAGTTTTAAATTAAAACATGGCATTAAATCTAATTAAGGCCTGCGAAGGAAAAAAGATGTATTTCGAAACAGACATAATTTAATTACAGTTAGCCTGTCTAAGTGTAAATAATTAAGTTGTGACAGTAAAACAGTGTCATCTTGCACACTTTGTGCAATTAGACATATTGAGCCCTAGAAAAACAGCACGTTGTTGTTTTTATTAACACCTTTCAGTTTTACACCTTTCTTCATACTTGTGCCTGGGAAGCAGGCAGTTGTTAAGAACATGTTGACATGAATCATTCAGCTGGATCAGATGAAATTCTTGTCTTATGGCACAGGATGACTGCTAGTACTGATCACTGTTTTAGGTGAGAAGTCAGTTCTCAAAAGGCAGGAAAAAACAGTATGATCTGGGTTCAGTGCAGCTCCTCTGTTGTCAAGGGAAGGGACACGTGCCAGCCACTATCTGTGTCCGAGGGGTTATAGCTACAACTCTGTGCCTGGGGACAGACATGGCATTGCCTACAGGAACTGCATGGAGTCTCCAGGCACCTGCTTTGTACACAGCTTCTGCCTGTGATGGCAGGAAGGTGCCATCGAGTAGATCAGGAACAGCCAGCTTGGAGCCATTTCACAGAGCTGGGGTGAATCGGCAAGCAGGAAAGGAGGTATGGGAAGCCTGGGGGCTGCATGGAAAGAAAGCATGGGGAGGCTGCAGCTGGCCACCAGGGAGGCCATGGTGGACACCTCTTTTGGAGGTCATTTCCTCCTCTGTGAATGGGGTGAAGGAGCCAGATCTGCTACAGTGGCTGCAACTGGGCAAAGTCAGATTCTAATATCCGAGGACAGAAGTGTCCGATGCAAGGGAGCAACAGCTGCCTCAGAGCTGCTACGCACTGGCAGTTAAGGTGCATACATGGGATGCAAAAATCTAGAGACTGAGGAAGTAAAGACTTAGAGAAAAGCCTTCAAGTAAAACATGTGTGATCTCCTGAGGTTTTACAGTGACCATTGGAACTAGATTCATGTAATCCAGTTTAATTCCTCTGAAGCCCATGAAAAGACTCCAGCTGAGTGAAATTTATGTACAATAAGAATGTTACTTGTGGTTGTTTGAAAAGCTTCTAAGGAAATCTTCACTTTGACCATTCTTTGATATAAATATTATTGCTTTTGAAGAACTTTAATAAAAATATTTGTATGAATATTTGTGAAATTAAGTCTATGAGCAAGCATCAGCTAATCAGAAAATCAAATTTAGTTCATGAGCAAAACAAATTAGTTCTGGGCAGAAATGGAAGTAGTTTATTTATTAAAAAAGGAGATTTTAGGCCATCTGTCAGGAAACTCAAACTAAACAATCTGGTCAATTCTCTGCAGACATAAATCTGTGAAGCTCTGTGGATTCTGAGTGACCATATTTCAGGTGGATGCGAAAAAATTACAGTTTATTCACAGTTGATAGCCTAAAATTTGATCACAGAAATATTTGTGAAAAAAGTAGTCTAACTCAGCTAGCAAAAAGCACAGACCGTTAGAAAATAAGATTAGATCTGCTAAACTTTCTAATAACGTATTTAATTTATCATAATTATGACTGTCTTGCTTCAATAGCCCAGGATGTTTTCACTGGAAGAATTTTATTTTCTTCTGCTGGTACTTGAAGATTTACATTACACAGACAGGTGAGCAGCCCAATTCCACGTACAGTCTCACTAAATGCAAACTCCCCTATCACAGGGTGGTGCTAATGAGTTGTTTTAACAGCGGTCATACGGGAAGGAATGGCAATCTCTTTATTGAGTGGACTAGGTAGACTGTATTGCTGGGTCTACAGATCCCTTTCTGCTTTTGAGTAGTAAGTACTCTTTAACTATCTTTCCCCTAAGGGGTACAGCAAAGAGAAAAAACCAGTGAAGATATTGAAACATCTGAGGATGTCTTGATCTACCTTAGAGAGGGCGTGCTTGGTGGTAATTAAGTTGCAGCTTTCAACACGGGGATGAACATGGAGAATTACAGGTGCCTGGAACTTCTTAATTTTATGGAAGCAGAGAGCACATCTCTGGTCTGAAATTTTGCACCGGATCTCATGAAACAATTCCAGTCTTAGCACCACTGTTCATAACACACCTTAGCCTGGCACGTCTGAGATGCAACTCTAAGTTTCATGACAGAGTTCTATTCCCATTTTGGAAAAATCCCATACAACCCTTTCATCTAATGACTGATGTATATTATGACAGTCCTATAAGTTACCCATATCAGCTCTGGGGTCATAACAATATCTAAACACAACAAAAATCCTGTGCTTTTCCTGATATGACTTCCCATGTGTCCAAGACTTGAAATTAACACTTCTTGTTTGCAGATAAAAAACTTAAGAGGGTGTCTCTGTATGAATGCTATTGGACATTTGTAGCATTTTTCCTCGCTAATCTTATATTTGATGCCCTTTCAAATTTGTGTGTTCGGGAATCTAAACGTTTGCTCCGAACTGGACTCTAAAATACAGTTTCAAAAAGAGTCAAACAGGAGAAATTACTGGAGTCATGGAGATGAAAAGGACCTGAACTAAATTTCTAATGCCTCATACTTCTACTTGCTGTACTTCTGCTTGCCAAAGTCTGAATGGAAGTTTATTTCATGATTATTTCATCCAGCTGCCTCTCCTCAACCTTTGGTTCTGCCCTTACAGACCATGGTGATGCTGGTGGCACAGGGAGATGGCCGACAACCTCCATCTCTGCTCAACCTCCATCTCTGCTAAACCCACCTTCCAGACACCTTTTTTTTTTTTTTTTCTTCCTGGATCCCCTGAGTCGGGTCAGGTCAGGTCGCAGAGAGGAGGGAGAGGCTGGCTGGACAGGCAAGCTGTCAATGTGCTACTGCTTTCTTTGGGCCTGAATTTGCAGCCACTCCCTTTTGAGAATTCCCGTTGAAGGCAATGTTAAGTCCAAATTTGAGCAGCTGCAAAACTGAGCCCTAAATCAGTTCTGCATCTCTCCTTGTCAATATTGTGCTACTTCTTATTACAGCTTTGACAGAGACATTTGTGTATCCATGACACATATGTTTAGGTCAAGGGAAGGAGAAGGAGAATGAATACTAGTGCAGACTGAGTGGGTGCAGTGGAAATGGGGTCAGAGGGTAGAGATCCCTGTTGAGTATGTGGCTTTTTCAAGTTTCCAGAAACTCTCAGTACAAGATTTAAAGATGACCTGGAATATATGAACCTTTGCAGATCATCAGCAGCTAAGTTCTGTTTGGAAAGGGGTTTCTGATTTTTTTTTCCCTCATCAGGTCTGTCATGTAAAATAAAACAGTGCACAGTGGAAAAGAAGTACAGAATCCTTCTAAGAAAGAAGCCGAATGGATCAGAGAGAAGAATCCTGCAGAAGCCTTTGACAAGGCAGCTGGTGCTGGAAGGAAGTACCTCCTAGCACCAGCAAAGGTGGAAAAAAGCCAAGGTGAGTCATGCATATTAATTCTCAGTCTGGACTGGCATTTCTGTCCTTTTGAAATGTTCCTGTCATAGCTCTGCCAGTGGTAGTCTTCTCCTTTTAGGGATTTTCAAGGCAGTGAAGTTGAAGGGAAAACTTAACTAAAATAATCCCTCTTTTTGCTGGCATTGCATTTCTTTCGTTTAAGAAGCAAACAAGATGTATCTAGCCCAGTCTCTCAGCAGAACCACTAGCACAGCTCTCTGGCTCCTGAGTCGCTTAATTACAATATTAGATTACAAACATACAGGAACTCAGATCCTGAATATATTAAATTCTTCTTCTAGTCCAAGGCTTAAATATACGACTGTCATTTAACCCCAGGCTGGCAGCTAAGCCCCACACAGACTGCTCACTCCCCTCCAGTGGGATAAGGGGAAGAGAACTGGAAAAGTAAAAGTGAGAAATTTTGTTTGTTGAGGTAAGAACAGTTTAATAATTGAAAGAAAATATAATAATGATAATTATGATAATAATGAACAGTAATAACACTAATTTTAATGAAAATGAGAATAAAAGAGAGGAAATAAAACCCAAATGATGAAAGTGAAAAGAATTTCTCACCACCAAGTAACGGATGCCCAGACAGTCCCCTGTCAATCTTCCACCCAGATTTATATGCTGAGCATGACATCATACCATTTGAAATATCCTTCTCATTAGTTGGAGTCAGCTGTCCCAGTTGTGTCCCTTCCCAACTCATTGTGCACCCGCAGCCCGCTGGCTGGTGGGGTGGGGTAAGAAGCCTTGTCTCTGTGTAAGAACTGCTCAGCAGGAACTGCACCATCTCTGTGTTATCATCACTGTTTCCAGTGCAGTTCCAAAATGTAGCCTCATACTAGGTGTTATGAAGAAAATTAACTCTATCACAGCCAAAAGCAGCACAATTACTCAGAGATGTTGGTGATAGGTTTGTTTTGAATTGAAGGACTAGGCTTGTCTCTTGTAGGTAGTAATGCCGATTTTCTTTCACAAAATCTAAGAAAACCTTGCTCTTTTCTTTTAATTGTGTCAGGACAGGGGGGAATGCCAGGGCCTGGGTCAGCCAGGCAGCAGAACGAGTAGTGGGGGCAACAGCAGTACAGATCTTACCTTTTATCTCAACGTTTGCCTGCCTTTTCTGGTGTTTCTTCTCTTCCCCGGGAATGAAGGTGGGGACTCTACTTTCCATGGGGATGTGAGCAACCCAGGAGCAGAAAGTGAGATGCCTGAGCTGCAGAGGTAAGGGGTGTGTATTGAGTTACAGTGACTTCTCAACAAGTGTACCTGCTAGTCTTTGGCTTCTGTTGTTTCCTCAGGTTGAAATAATTCATGTCTGTGTCTCCCAGGAGAGGGATTTCTATTCTCTGAAAACTTTGATCCAAACTAGATATAAGCTCTCTGGCTGTAATCACATTTAACAGATTTCACTGATACACATGTGCCGTCTAACGAATTTTAGTTCATCTAAGGATGTCTTTGCTGAAAGCAAATCACATTCTACCACGAGCTGGGGGAAACAAAAAAAAAAGCAGAAAAAAAATACTAGTTCAGTATTAATAAACCTGATATTAAGCGGCAAGTTCTGTTCCAGCAGTTCTAAGCATTCAGACAGGTACATTTTTAATCAGCTGCTGATTCTTATTGAAAAATGTACAAATACAACTTTCAAGAGAGGATTACACAACAAGCTTCAACTTGTTTCATTAATTACTCTTTTTCCAAAGGAACAGCAGAAAATTGCTGGCAGGGAACCTTGGTGAACCATGTCCATGGGCCATTAAGTATGGATTAAATTTACATTTATAACCTCATTGATTCAAGACCTTTTCTTTCTTTCTTTTCTGAGGCAAGTTGACTTAGAAAAGTTACACAGAAATTGTTCTTTCCCTGCAGTGAAAATGCTAAGAAGAAAAAAAACATTAGTGGATCTTTGTTTTTCTTTAATACTGAAAGTGACGGAGGGAAACAAAACCAAGAAAAGCTAAGCCCAAGTATTACATGCCATCAGGCACAATACCTCTCATTAAGCTTTTCTCTGGTAATGAATAAATTCTACCATCACTTGCTTTGGCCATGATTAGTAGTATTTAATTAAGAGACTGTGGTCAAAATGAACTATGTGACCAGATTAATAGTGTCCTACAGCAGGAGTTCTGCTGAGGTATTTAGACAAGAGAAATGCTGACTGCATTACCTGGCTTCATTTCGAAAACGAGGAAAACATTTTCCACTTGCAGTTTCAGTTGCATTAAGATTTGTGTTACCGTACTCCAGGTAAAACCACGAGCCAGGTTATATGGCTCCTTGAGGGAATTAATGGAAGAGCAGCACCGCTTGCATGTCTATGAAAGTAATGCATGCCTGACACCTTTCCCTCACTCTTCCAGTTTCTAGTTGGAATGCATGATGTAGTTTGGAGGTAAAACAGAGCAGTTTAAGTTTTTATCCAGCAATTAATTTAATTACTGTCTTAAGTCCAAACCTCTTACCTAAATTCATACATAGTCCCATCGAGCTGTTATCTTGCTGATGTTCCAAATCATTAAAGCATGTAAGATGCATCTAGTATTAAATATATACATTGTCTTTTATATAAATGAGATTATTTGTGTGATTAAAATAGAGCTCATGCTTAAATATGTTGAGGATGGCAGCTAGTCCCAGGGATACATCTGAGTTACTGTATTTGCCTATGGTTGTGTCTGAAAGCTCACTTTAATGCAAAGGGAGTAATTTTCCAAATGTCAAAGTAGTTGGTGGGACCCTGCAGCCTAGCACTAGGTGTGTGGTTGTGTCTACTGAAGCAACTGAATTCCTGTTGTTAGTGTATATTCAGAGTTCAGATTAACTCCTTTGAAACTCCTTGGTCTTACTGATTGAGGACAACATTTTCAGTCAGAGGCACTTCAAACCACACAGGAATATCCAAAAATGACTTTTAGGCATGCTATTGAAAATGTTAACTTTAAACATTAACTATTCTTAAGACATATAGTAAAATAGTTAATCTTTTCAGTGGTAGGAATAGCTTTGGCTCATGTTAGAAAAGTATTTTGGCAGAGAACAATGTGATATAAATGTAAAACGTGACCATAATTTACAGCTTGAAGAATGCATGACATTAACTGAACTAATAGAATTTAATATTGCAGTAGTAGTACAGTGGGAATATAAAATATGGTAAATTTATTTCATCAAAGTTATTATGCTGTGCAATGGATATTTCATTTTCAGTACAGAAGGAACAAGACAATCCAATTGTAGTTTTCCATTTCGGTGTTTTAATGATCTTGACACGATTCTTAAGACAGATGATAAAGTATTACTAATCAAACACACAATACTATTCATTAGAAAAATTACATTAGATATGCATTGAGGGCGAAAATTACATCCACATGCACAGTATAGGAAAAAGCAATGTAACAAACTGTACTGTTGAATAAATAATTCTGTGAGGGTAAAGGGTTTTGTTTAAAAACGAAAGCTGCACCAGAATTTAACCTGTTTTTTTCCAGTCTTTTTTGAACGCAGATTCACATGCTCTTCTTTGCAGCTATATCCCATTATTTTTTCTGAATTGCTCGAGCACATTGAACATAGGACCATAACAGCTTATATTGGATGCCATCTCCAAACAACTAGAAGAGAAGAAGGTCATGAGGAGTAGTCAGCATGGATTCACCAAGGGGAGATCATGCTCGACCAATCTCATAGCCTTCTATGATCTCGTCACCGTCTGGGTGGATGGAGGGAGAGCAGAGGATGTCATCTACCTTGACTTTAGCAAGGCTTTCGACACTGTCTCCCATGACATCCTGATAGCAAAGCTGAGAGAACATGGGATAGATGAGTGGACAGTGAGGTGGGTTGAGAACTGGCTGTCGGACCAGGCTCAGAGGGTTGTGATCAGTGGAGTAGAATCTGAATGGAGGCCTGTGACTAGCGATGTTCCCCAGGGCTCGGTGTTGGGTCCAGTCCTGTTTAATATCTTCATTGACGACCTTGATGAGGGAATAGCATCCACCCTCAGCAAGTACGCCGATGATACAAAGCTGGAAGGTGTGGCTGACACACAGGAACACTGCGTTGCCATCCAGCAAGACCTGGACAGGCTGGAGAGCTGGGCAAGGAGAAACCTAATGAAATTCAACAATAGGGTTGAAGTGTAAAGTCTTGCACCTGGGGAGGAATAACC